>PVIH01000621.1:291098-316353 GCA_004025045.1 Sigmodon hispidus
CTAAAGGAGTCAAATCCCTCTTAGCTGGTGGCATCCGCTCAAGGCTGTCATCTCATAAAGACCTTCCCTGACTGCCCACATTACATTGTGCCTCCATTAGTCCTTTTAATACCCCATTGTCTCCATGTCTGACCAGTTCATAATCTGAAGTCTCCCCAGGTAGCTTCTGGCTGAGCTATCTGTCTGCACCAGACTCTTGAGCACAGGGAGCTTGCTCATCTCACTCATCCTGTATCCTCTGCTTCAGACTCTGGACCACACAGTGTCAGACAAGGCCCAGGCAGATGAGCCTATGATCTAGAACCAGGCAGGGATGCACCTGGCTTTGCAATAAAAGAACATCCTTTATCCAGGCAGTTCTCAGGATGGTGACTTGAGCATATCCTGGGATGATCCCAGCACTCACTTAGGTAGGTGCCCTTAGCAGTACCCTGCTGTAGGACCATTGGAGTCTCTCAGAAGATGGATTTCTCAACACTACAGAGGAACCTTAGGTGGCTCTCCAGGCAACCAACTGTTTCTGCCATTTTTCAGATTTTTTTGGAAGTTGCTTGCTTGTACTTCCTATTTACTTAGTTAATATTATTTCCTTCTCAAGTCTCTGAGGAAGTTGAAGATTAGATAGTTATGTTTATAGCTTATCTAGTTACAGTTTCAGAAAATAAATTTACTAAGAGGTGTAAAGTGTATAAGTATATCAAAAGATAGTTTTTAGTTGGTAATACAAGTTAGATAAAAAGTGAATTAGGTACAATCTTTTGGACTCACCAAAATAGGAGAAGTAATAGAATATTTTCTTTGAATTTATCAATTATTAATGGACTGGACATTACTCATGTAATCATTGCTTGTATATAGTTATTGTACCTATTGTATATAGTTTTTCTTATATTAGTAATAACCTTTCTACTTTTCACACAAAAGGGGATATGTGGTGATGTATTGTATAGTTAATAAAACTATAAATATAGTCTGCATAGACTCAGTAAGTGTCCTCAAGTGGAGACATGTGGCCAACTGCAGCCCAGAACTCCCTGTATGGTGAATGAAGAACTGTATGAGAAAATGTCCCCATCCCACTTCAGAGGCACCTCAGCCCACAGGACCAGGTCTCTCGAAGGTCAAGTATGGTGCCCACTTCAGAGCACCTGTCCCCAGTCCCATTGAGTTCTTTGTCCTCCAGAGGATCTTCATTACTACTCTGGTCTTCTCCAGGGACAGTGGTCCTGCCTTATTTGACTCTCTCTGGCAATCATTCAAAGCTTGGCCAGACCACATTGTTGGCCTCTCCAAGACCAATGAAACATTCAGGATAATACAGAAAGGAAGTGTGCCAACCAGCTCTACGAAGAATTCATGCTCTCCACTAACTATCCTCCCACCCCCCGCCACACACACACACACACACACACACACACACACACACACCACTGATAGGGCTTGTTTGAGTAATCTTTTTATTATTATTATTATTATTATTATTATTATTATTATGTGTGTCAATATATTATCTGAACATATTTCTGAGCAATCAAGTGTATCCACAGTGCCTGCAGAGGCAAGAAAAGGGAGTTTGATCCCCTAGAACTGGAGTTAAAATCATTGGGAATTGCCAGGTGGGTGCTATGAATTGAACCTGGGTCCTCTGGAAGAGCAACTAGTGCTCTTAACTGCTGAGCCACCTCTCCAGCCCTGGTTGGGTAATCTTGACTCCCACCCCCATCAGGCCTGGCTTGTATTTTAAAGGCTCATGGGGAAAGGCTGAAGTTGTAAGAGCTGGGCCTTGAGCTGGTTAATCTCCAGTCACAACTTGATTTAATTGGGAAGCACCTGAGAGGTCAGTCAAGCATGCCCCTTGACTGTCTATCCTTCCAGAGAGAAAGGGAAGAATATGGGTAACCCATCCCATGGGGAGCAGATGGAATACAAAGGAAAAAAGAGAAGAAGATGATATCATAGGCTGGCTTGCTCCTCTACCACCACTTCCTGTCTAGCATGAGCAGAGCTGCTCTGTGCTCTACCAAATCATGCCCCACAACACAATGGACTAACGCCTTTGAAACCATGAGCAAAGTGAGTGATTCTTCCTGATGTCTGTTGCATGGGTGTTCTGGGGCAGAAATAAAAGTTCAAGAAACCAGGCCTAAGGTGGAAGTTAGGCTCTGGAGTGGGTACAGGGACC
This sequence comes from Sigmodon hispidus, assembly GCA_004025045.1. Lineage (NCBI taxonomy): Eukaryota > Metazoa > Chordata > Mammalia > Rodentia > Cricetidae > Sigmodon > Sigmodon hispidus. Next base: position 293,281 of record PVIH01000621.1, read on the forward strand.
TTGTCCCTTTCTCTCTTTGCTTCCTGTCTGCTATGAGGTGAGTAGGCCTATGCACAAACCCCTTCTATGATGAACCACCACAGGCCAAAGCAACCACTGACTGGGACTGAGACATAATTAGCTTCTCTCCCTTCAAGCTGGTTGTCTCAGGTATTATGTCACCCCCCAAGAACAGAAATCTAACACTACAGGATAGTGTAGAACTGCCCATGTGTGTGACTGCTGGGGCAAAATAGAAAAGGCATTGTGACTTCAACCTTGACTCTTGGGTACTGGGGAAACCAGTTACCCTATCTTGAAAACACTTAACAACCAGCTCCTCACCACAGCCCCCACCAGGCCCAGCTGCCATCCTGGCTCAGCTTCCAGGGACCCCAAAACCGGAAGCATTCCATTCCTACCACACAAGCTATGGATGAGCCTCTTTTAAACTATTAGGTTTGGTGGCCATATTCACAGAGCACTAGATAAACCATATGGAAATGAAAGCACTGGACCCCTCAGAATGTGCAAAGCCAGGCCAGTGCTGGCTGACCGGGGCGGGGTGGGGGGGCGCAACCATAGGCCCGCCCTGGACCCTTTGCTCCAACACCTTCTCATCCTTCTGTAATTCCTTCCCTTTTGTTATCCTGATGGGTATTTGATCATCAGGTTCCAAAAAATAATCCCAAAAAGGCTGAGGGACCCCAGCTCTCTTCCCTAGCTCCCACCATGCACCAGTTCACACCAATTACCTTTCCAGAGGCTTAGGCTGACTCTCACCTCCAGCCTTATGCCCATCAATCCATAGGCCATTGCCAAGTGCTGACATTACACTACATTCCACATTCCTTCTTAGAACCAACTCCTCCTTGTAGCCTGATCTGCTTCTACTCCTGGTCAGATCCCCAAAGGATCCTGCCATACCAACCTCCACAAATGGACCTCTGAGTCTGCAAGGAACAGGTCTAGAATGGTGGGCTCATGTTCAAAATGTCTCTCCCTGAATAATCATTTATTCAGAGATGGTCCTTCTTTCCCTTACAGAGTCGCTGTACACACACACACACACACACACACACACACACACACACACACACACCATACATACACCTGCTTCCCTGCAGCAGAATGGGGGTCCTGTTCAAACACAGCTTTGTGTCCCCACTACTAACATAGATGGACTCAATAGACATGTGCAAACTTCCAACTAGGGTTGTCCCCAGCTAAAGCCCTGGGGTGGGGGGCACACGGCAGGTATGGTAGGTGGGGTGAGCCTTATGTGGAAGAAGGTAGGGACCATTGGAATGGGTCAGTGCCCACACCACCTATCAGCTGAGAGCTGGGATATAGAGCAGCAATTAAGCTGAACACATACTTTCTATCTGTATGTCTATCTATCTGTCTCTTTCTATCTATCTATCTGTCTGTCTATCTATTAATCTATCTATCTCTCCCCCACATGCAGCTATACTCACTCTCTCCACATCAGAGCCTAAGCTACAGGGAGCCAGCTCTCGGTCTATCCACAGATGTAGCTGTGTGATCTGGGGAACTTACCCAGCCACTCTGAGCTTCCAGTCCCTCATGTAAAATGAAACTAATAGCATCGCCTGTGTCACAAGGTAGAACTAAATGAGTATAACTATGCTGCTGCAGAGCCCCACTCGTGCTGAGACCCTCTCATCTCCAGAGTACACTCCCAGATCCCCAGGCAGTACTTAAAGCCATAGATGGTACTGACCCGGAGGTGCACGGTGCCTTTTCCTATTTGTAAATGCTTGTGATACTATTTAATTAATATTTTAGGCACTGGAAGTAAAAACCTAACAACAGGAGAGCATAACAATACACAGCTACAAAAACCATCTCAAACTAAGGAATTGTTTCTGGAACTTTCTCTCTTATTTTTGAACCACAGCTGGCCTCAGGGAATTGAAACTTTGGGAAGCAGTGCAGAGGAAGCAATAGGACCCCTGTGTGTTCAGACGGACTGTGGTCAACAGCCTGCCTCTTCATCATCTTGCCCTGGTTATTATAAGGGACACCTGAGTCTTAACCACTTTCATTGTGCTGTGTGGGCACTGAGTAAGTCACTACCTTCTCTGAGCTCAGACTCTTGCTCCTACAGGCAGCCTAAAAGATCCATAGACCTGCACCCTCAGAATTAGATGGCTCAATGTTTATAATAGCCACAGAAGTTTTTCCTTGGAATGCCCCAGTCACATCAGCTGTCTCTGGAGCTCTCCAGTGGCCAGGGTCCCCTTCTCCAGAACACCCAGAATGACCTACTCATCTATCTTAGGACACTAAATCAGATGGGCCCCAGCCCCGTTCCAGCCATGACAGTCTGTATTATCCATGCTGCTCTATCCCCCAGTAGGGGTTGGATGTGTCCCTGGATTCTTGTGCTGGATTCCAAGTCCGCTGTAATAATGCTGAGAGACTCCATGCCCTCTACCCTCCCACCACAACCTTGTGATGTCCCCTCCTGATGGCTCTGAGGCATGCAGCATCTGGGAACCCTCGAGCAAACAGAGGAGACCCTTCCCTGGACATCACTTCAGCTAATGCCTTCATCTTGGGCCTGTGGCCTGGACCCGTGGGCATGAGTGCCTGCTGTTTGTGAATGACAGCCTGAGTAACTCTGTACCACAGCACAGACAGACAGACAGACAGACAGACACTTGGCATCATTTACCACCAGCTCTCTCCTCCAAGGAAGGGGAACTCTCATTTGGGCCCTAGAAAGGTGGCCTGGGGTTAACAGGAACACAGCGTCCTGAGATACAATTCTCCATTTTTCTTTTAGGCTCTGGGTGTGGAGAGAGGGCAAAGAAAATCTGCCCTGCCCCCAGTGTCCAGATTTTCTTTAGGCTCCTGAGAAAGGCAGACACCTGGACAGCTGTGACCTCCCAGATCCTTGGAGGGCACCAAAGCCACAGATCTATCCATAATGCCTTCCTGTGCCAACTCCCTGGGGGAGGCATTCTATAGAGACTGCCCATTGACCTGACGTTCCAGGAAGATCTGCCCCACCTAGCCTGGCCAGCATTGCCCTGAAGGAACAGAGCCCCTGTGGTGAGGGCTTCCAGTGTGGGGAACTGCACCCCAACCCCTCCTGTGGCCTGCTCTGCCTCAGCTGGGCTGTATGGCTCTGGGCTGGAGTGGCTTCCTGCCTTGGGAACACAGGAAACCACATTGTTGGGATCTAAATGGCCTTTTCCTCTAGGACTTGGGTCAGAAAATGCACACACAGCCTCAGTGTGCACCTGACCTGGTCATAACCACCCCAGGCCTTGGCTCTTCCCCAGGCGGCAGGTCACACATCTGCTCAGTCAGCCATCAATGGGCCCTGCCCATGGCTTGGGCCTGGTCATAGGCAGAGGTCACAGTACACAGCTGTTTTGGTCAAACATTTTTCTAAGTGTTTTTGTAAAGGCATTTTTAAACATGAGATTAACATGTAAATTAGTAGCAGGCTCTAAGCAGAGCATGTTACCCGCCGAGGTGTGGGTAAGCCTCATGCAATCTGTAGAACACTAAAGAGGAAATCACTGACCTCCCCCAGCGAGAGGAACTCTGCTGCCAGCACCCTGTGCCCAAACTTGACCCTCAGCTTGTCCCCGAGTCTTCAGCCTAAGGGCCCTGAGTAAACTACAACTTGCCACATCCCCACTATCACATGACCCAGTTCCTAAAAATCAAATTCTGTTTATCCATTTATATACATACCCATTTACCTGTCTATGCATCCTCCCATTTACTCATCCATATATTCAATGCATACCTACCATCTACCCTCCTATCCATCCATCCATCCATCCTTCCTTCCTCCTCTAGGCATACACATTATGTCCCTGCTTCTCTAGGAATGCTAGCTAGTACAGAAATCTTGGGGGACTCAGAGCAGTGTGTCTCTGGGGGTACAACAAGAAAAGGCCTCCCACATTGTCTCCCCCATTATGCATATTTGTTTCTTTAAAGTTTTTTGTTTGTTTGTTGTGGGTTTTGTTTGTATGTTTTTAATTAAAAAAAAAAAAAAAGTACAAAAACCTCTCTCCATAGCCAGGCTGGCCTCAGACTGAGAATCTTCCTGACTCAGCCTCTGAGCATAAGAATTACAAGCAGAGGCTACCACACTGTGGCCCCCAAAGCTCTACATTTTGTTTTGGTTTATTATTATAGGTTTTGGGGGGTTCGTTTGTTTGTTTGTTTTGAGACAGAACACACTCTACTCCATGCTGGCTCCAAGTCATGGTAATCCTCCTGCTTCAGCCTTCTGAGTATTTCACAGGCAAGTACTCATACTCTGCTCCCAAGAAATGTCAAGTTTTCATGTTTATAGTCAAACCGCCCATGCAGTTTGCTTTTGTATGGAGTCTTGGTGATCCTGGTGAGGCTGTCAGCATGGCCACACAGGGCCTCTGTCTGAACTGTCTGCCTGTCAGGTGTTCATGAACTTCCTCTCTAATCCCAGTATAATCTGATAGAGAAAGGTTTGCTATTTGTCCACCTTTGAAAGGAGAAACTATGAGCTGGTATGTCTCACTAAGGGCTGGCTGTCTCCACAGGTGTGAAGACTCTGAAGAGGCCACACGTGGCTGCTCCCTGCTTCTGGGCTCACCACAAGACAAGAGACGAGAAGGGACGTAAGCCTTGATACAAGACATGGCAACCCTTGGGCTCCTGAGGTGTCAAGATAGTCTAGTAGCTAGCGCAGATTCATGAGACTCCCCTAGAACACTTCTGACAAGGACCTGTGAGAAACCCATTGTTTAGACTGAGGAACTCCTACATATCTCTCAAGACCCAGTATGTACACTCTTTCCCTGATGAAGACTAACAAAGGATATGTTTGCTATACTGGGCAGCCTCACCCACACTCCAGTACTCGCTCTATCTCCAGGCTTCATGAACACCTTACTGTGTGTGTGTCTTCCCAGAATGTTGGGTAGTTCTTGGTGTCAGTACCCCACTATAACTAGTCCTGAAGACGGCTCAGCTTACGAGCATCGGAAGGGCCCACAGGTACACAGAGGGTAAAGCAGCAGCCCGCACTGGGTGAGCTAGCTGATGACCTTCCAAGGCAATCTTCCAGGCATTCCTTCATCTCCCTTGCTGAGCATCCCTGGTCCACTCTCCTGGTCTGTAAATGAGGAAACTGAGGCTCAAGCTGTGAGGTGATTTGTTATAGGACACATGGGACACCCAGTACCACTCTTCCTCATCCCTTGTCCATCTTTTGTGTTTCCCAGGACCAGGATCAATCACACTGAAAGGTCTGCAACTCCCTTTTACATCCTTCAGATATACGGATGCAAGCGCAAAACGAAGCGGGGGGGGGGGGGGGGCAGGGCTGGAGGCTAAGCAATAGGGAATCAAGTGACTGCCCATCTCTCCAGAACCAAGGTTCCAGGCCCTGGGAAGCCTGGGTTCTAAACCCTGACCATCCATACCCCAGCCACCCATCACCTCTAGCCACTAGTCCAGATGCACCCCAGTTGAAGCCAAGACTCAAAGATTGAGAGGAACCAGAAAACACACTGAGGTTATACTCAAACAGAATGAAAACTAGAGCTCAGCATGTGTGAGGGGTGGAGCAAGCCCCAAATGAATGTGTGCTGCTGACATGGATACAGTCATGTCAAGGACTCAAAGCTTCAGTCAGACCCATAGGAAATTGGCAAAGCTCCTCCCACGCCCTCCACCCCCAACCTTGTGAGGCTCAGAAGGATGGTGAAGTCTTCCTATAGTCTGAGTGAGAATGTTGGCAGTGTGTACAGAATATATTCACTGTAGCTTTCTCTCTCAGTCCAGTGTTTCCGGCCTGAAGACTGCCCCACTACAGAGCCCGTTCCTACAGAGATTAGGTAACTTGCCTTCTTGCTCAGTTGAATACAATAACCCCACTCACTGTTCAGCCGTATAATAAACACACAGCTTCTGGGCTATTGCAGTTTCTCTGTCAGACAGCTTAGTCCATCCAATCCCAGCTACCTCTGTCTCTCTGGGCATATGTCTGTCTCTTCTTCATCCCCTTGATGGCCCAGTCAAGTCCCAGAAGTAAACAAGGACTTGGAAACTATGGCCCTTCTGCCATGGAATAAGTTGTACTGTCATATCTGGTGGCCCTGGGTGGATGGGTGGGTGGATGGATGAATGGATGGATGAATGGGTGGATCGGTGGGTGGATGGATCAATGGACAAACAAACGAATGTGTGGTTGGATGGATCAATTGGTTGGTCAGCCAGTCGATCAATGTATCAACAGATTGGGTGATAGACAAACAATAGAATGGATGGGCACATGGACAAGATGGATAAAGGGTAGTGTGGATGGTATGTTCACTCATGCCACCACAATCTCCTTGTTCTACAGCAGACTTGGTCCACACTTACTTCTCCCAGCCCTGGGCCCAGCCCAGGCAACCCTACCCCTTCTGCTGAGGTTCACATGTGGCTAAGCCCAGGAAGAAGGAAATGGAGGGCAAGGATGGGAGCTACTGTATATCATCAAAGTGCAACAACACCTACCCTAGATAAAGCCTCTCCACAGAGCCCCTAGGGATCCCTGCTCTTGGGAGAAGGGTGACGCCGTGTGGCTCATTTAGGTATTGCATGCATTCTTGTCCAGATTGAGGATAGGTTCAGTATGGGTCATAATACTGACCTATGGCCATTCAGGCCTTTCCTGGATACACACACACACACACACACACACACACACACACACACACCTCTATACCCAACTGCTTTCTCTTGACCCCTTCATAGTTCAGATCCTGAAAGCCCTGCTCTAACCATACCAGCCAATAAGAGGCACACTCACCACAAGCCTGTTTCCTCATCCATAAAGCAGGTGTAAGACCAGCATCTTGCAGATGCTATAAGTACTGGATGAGACCATGCATGAGGGTACTTGGTCCTCAGTAAGTATTATAGTGATTGTTCTGGGGTTTGGTATCACCTGCCTAGCCCTACTATGGGCTTTGATATGCAGAGAGACACACAGACTGAGAGGTTAGGCAGGGGAGCACATCCCTTGACATGGGGCAGGACAGGACAAGGATTGAGCCCCACAGGACTGTAGCTAAAGACTGTAACTCAAAGGTAGTGGGGACTCCAAAGTCTTTAACCAGGGCTTTGGTGTAACTATATGCACACTCTTCAGAACACAGGGAAGCTACTGGAGACTGGACTGGAGAGGGAGTTGATTGGATAGGAGCCACAGTGGGATGCTCAGGGACTCAGCCACATGGGGACCCTGCTGACAAGAGACAGGATGTAGGGCTGAAAGGGGAATTTCATCTACAAGAGAAACTGAGGGATGACGGTGTCAGTCACAGATGGGAGAGGCCCTCCAAAAGCAGTGACAGTAGTGATTGGAAAATCCCAGCATCCCACTATGCTTTGGGGCTGCTTAAAGTCAACCCAAACCACCCAAGGCAGTGGACAGTGGTTTGGTTTCTTTGCATTACTGTTGATGTGAGACACATGCCTTTCCATATTACAACTACACACTTCCCATACACTAGCCACATGCCTTACACACAGCTGGCATGAACCTTTCATGTACCTTCCGCATGCATACCATGTGCCTTCCAGACATCTGCCACATGCCAACCATGCACCTTCTATATGCCAAACCACACCTGTTACATGCCAACCATGTACTTTCCATGTGCCAACCACATGCCCTCAACACACTTTCCATAGCTAGTCATGTATCTTCATACACCAGCTGTGCATTCCCTACACATGTAGTGGAATTAGGTTATGTTGTAAATATTTGTCCTGCCTCCTAGTTTAATAAAATGCTGATTGGCCAGAAGGTAGACAGGAAGTGTGGGTGGGGCTACCAGGCTAAGAAAACTCTGAGTACAGGAAGAACAGAGGCCAGACACAGAGCCACCAGAGAGACAACACAGATACCAGGAGACAATGCAGAAGATAGAAGTTGAAATGCTGCTATGAGAAAAGATACCTAGCCTCATGACTGAACAAGATAGGTTGAGTTCAGATGAAGGAGTTAGCAAGTTATATGCCTGGACTCTAGGCCAATCAGCATGAAAATAGTACAAGCTATTAATCAAATATGTGATTATTTGAGGCTAAGTGGGGCTGAGAGTGGGTCCAAACCTCGAGACTAGGCCGGAAAGACCAGCCAGAAACCTTATTACAACATACACACCTTCCAAATCCAACTATACATCTTTCACATATCATACCTTGTTCATTTTGTTTGGTTGGTTTTTTGGTTTTTTGAGACAGGGTTTCTCTGTGTAGCTCTGGTTGCCTGGAACTCACTTTGTAGACCAGGCTGGCCTTGAACTCAGGGAACTCAGGGATTTACCTGCCTTTGCCTCCTGAGTGCTGGGATTTAAGGCATATGCCACCACCACCCAGTGCCATTGTACCTTTAAAACACATGATCTCCAAAGCATCTGCATAACTTTTATCCACCTGCCACAAATCTTTTACAGACTACATGCCATCTACATACCACCTCCCTCCATCTTTATGTCTTATAATATAACCTGCTTACCATCCACGTTAGGTCTGTACCTTCATACAATCTCATACATGCCATCACCACCTGCCACACATCATCACACACTCCATGTGCTTATCATCCACATGTTCAATGTCCTCCAACAGATAACAGATGGGCACATGTGTCCAGCAGAGACCCCCCAGCTGCCCCAGGCCAGACCAGTCCAACAATAACAACATGCCCTGGGTCCCATCAGCCACGAACCTTTGCAAACGCAGCCCTCCCGAGTGATGGCCTGCCGGCAGATGCCACAGGGCTTCACCTTCTTGAAAGCCTTCACCTTGAAGTGGTGAGTCTTGGGGGCCTCTAGGTCTTCTGGCTGTAGGAAGAGAGGCCCATAGGTCAGTCAGGTAAATACTGGGGTCCTGGGAAGAAGGTAGGGACAGAGCGGGTAAAACTGGCAGAACAGAGGAAAAACCATGGCAAAGCCCCAAGAAGAAAGAGGTGCCTAAGAACTGAGAATGGTAGGGGGGTGATGGGACCCTCATCCCAGAGTCCCAGACAGTGGCTACAGACTAGTACCCAGGGATCACCCTCCATGGCTTCCACCCATGTTTCTCTTCACAATTACTCTGGTATTCAGATTTGAATTAAAATGCAGTTAAGTGGCTAAGTTTAAATGTGTGGTATCATTGGGCAGCACTGTCGCTGAGTAGCCCAGCATTTGCCTAGGTCCTGTATTTACTTCCCAAGGACCATAAAGCATAAAAACCAAAAAGAGTGTACAACTTACCCAGGACACCTCAGTTAACACCTCCCACACTAACCACAAGCCTTCAACACCTCCCACATAGCAACCACACACCTTCCATGTGCCTTCTACACACCAACCATACATGTCCCTTACTGCTGGGACTTCACTTGTCAATGAATTACTTCACTAGATCTTATGCTCTGCAGGGGTAGAATCTTAAGTATGTACTGTAGTGTGCAGGGTCCTCATACAACATTTGCCTGTTCTCATGTGATGCACCCATTCCTTATGCTTTGTTGCTGTATAGTATTACATTGTGTGAGTGCCGTAAGTTTATTCATTCTATCAGGATGGTCCCTAACTAGGCCACATCCCAGCATGCCATTTTCCTATCTTCTCTCAAACTTTCCACTTCCCCTAGTTAGTCCAGAGGGTCTCTTCTGCCTTTATTTTTATTTCCTATTCTTTATATTATGAAAATAGACTGGGGGTCAAACCCAGAACCTTGAGTATGCTAAGTGTATGCTCCACTGCCAAGCAATACCCCTAATCTTATAAAAAAAAAATATAGTATGTTAAATTCCAGTTTTATTTCTTTGATCTAGTGAACCATACAGCCCTGGAGCACATCATCCTCCTGCCTCCGTCTCCTGGGTGCTGGGATCACAAGTATGTGCCACAACCCCTGAAATAAATTCCTATGTTAGGCTGTTCCACCTCTTGAAAAGAGCAGCAGGTTAGAGGGTAAAGCATTCTTCTGTCTGACTTACCAGGTGTACCTAGGCCAACGGGTCACACACACACACACACACACACACACACACACACACACACACACACACCATACACAGAAAGAGAGAGAGTGGGGGGATAGTTTTCCCTCCAGTCAGCACTATGAAGACATACTCACAAAGCTCTGACAGTCCTGTGCAGCTGCACAAAAGAACACACAACATTGCACACTCCGTGGCTCATCCTGCGGAAGTGCTCCCTGTCACACTGCTGCTCCTCCTCTGTCTACATTAGTCCTTCCTCAGCAGGGACTGTCAAGGGCATAGACACATCTGGTGCCCATTCTGTGCACCATGGACCTTACATGTGCAGAGAGAGGGACCCTAACCTCTAAGGCCTCCCTCCCACACACCTTACCCCTGTGCCTCTCAGCTCCGAGCCACGGCCAGAGGGAACAACTTGGTTTTGGGGGAGGAAGAGTAGCCTGTATGCTTAGCAAACTCAGGACTCTTGTCTGGCGACACTGAGGAGGCAGATCTGAGTGTCACCGAAACACAGGGAAATGCAGGCTAAAGGAGGTTGGGGCAGCAAGCCAAAGAGACAGGAAGAGGTGGACGGGAAGCAGAGTGAGGGTGAGACAAGCCACAGAGAAGCAGACAGGGCAGACCAAGATAAGGGCAGAGAAGAAGAGCACAAGCCACAGGTACACAGAGAGCGAGCATGAATAGAGGCACACGGCTGACCGGGGCCAGGAAACAAAGAGGGACAGACGGGACCCAAGAGCTCCCGAAGGCCACATCAGGGAAGAGCTGAGCGTCAAGACAAATGACGACAGCAAGGTCTTCAAAGAGCCCATTGTGAGAAAAATAATAAATGGGGAAATCAAAAGGTGGGTTAAAATAGACTAGAGAGTCTCAAAACACCTCCCCACGTTGGATACATAAATTACAAAGGGTGAAATTGGGTGTGGTGGCACACCTGCAATCCCAGCAGTCAGGAGCCTGTGTTCAAGGTCAACCTGAGACAGACTGAAGCTGTCTCAAAAATAAACAAAGCAGGAGATAGATTTCCCCCCAACAGATGCCAATCAAGCGTTCAAAGTAAGTTACCGTCACTCAGGACAGGGTGAATGGAAGTCATACACCTGGGAGGTGACGGAGGACAAAGTGTCACTCTGTGACATTCCTGCCAAAAGCCACAGCCTGAATCTAATCAAGAGGAAACATCAGGATGACCCAAGCCGAGGCACCGTCTACAAATGAAATGGCCTGGAGTCTTCACAAGTGACAAGGTTGCAAAAGTCAAGGGAAGACAGAGATTCCCAGACAGGAGGAGACTTCAGACACAGCAGCCAAAAGCACTGGCTGTTTCTGAACTAGACGTTTGTGGTGGCCTTCAGGACATCTAAGGGACACACCTGGTGAAATGCCATGGCATCTGAGCGTTAGATAATATAGTGACACCCTCATGTTGTCAACCTCTAATAATGACCTTTGTACACCATGAAATCCAAGTCCTTGTGGGAAGATCAGGAAGCTATTCAAAGTGGACAGGGGCCTGGGGGTGGGGGCAGTGTCAGTAACTCACTCTCGCAATGTTCAGGAGAGAAAGACCTTTGTGTGGTATTTGTAACCCTTCTAAACTTTGAGATTGTTTTGAAATCAAAAACAGACAGACTAGGTGAAAGGCTGGGGAAACAGACACGTCCAGGGCAGAGGTAAAGCAACCTAAAAATAGTGTCCAGAGTCCAGCAGCGCCTCCTGGTGGTCATAGAGAGCAGCAGCACTCACTGAGTCGATCCTAAATACCCTGCCCCTCCCACAACGCCAGTTAGGGATGTGCTACTCCAGACAGCTACAACCTGGGTCCAGTGAGGGTAGAGAACCCCAACCACTACATTCTTCTGCCTCCTCTTCCATTTTCCCACTTCAGATCTTGGCTGTCAGATTTCCTGGTCAATTTTGTCAGACATCCCAGAGAGGGGCCCCAGCAATGGCCTGGGTGGGGTGGAAAACGGAGGGAACCTGCAGTCTAATTGGAGGACTATGTGAGGGAGGCAGACAGGAAGTTCCAAAGCACCCCAAGGCCCTCTCCTTCTCCTCATAAAAGACACAGTATTTGACATTCTAGTTAACCTTCCTGAACTCCCTATTCTACACCCCCAAGTCTAGCCCTTTCCCGAAAACCTTAGGAAGAGTCCTTTTCCCACAGAGCACAGAAACAGTCCTTCCTGCCTGGTGAGCAGGAAGGAGGTGAGTGAAGTCTTCCAGACTGTTAGAATATCCAGGCCCCTGCCTGGCTGTGTGACCCTGCCTACTTGCCCTGGAAAACCTGAATGTATGAACTGTGGTGGACCTGGAAGGCAGGCAATGGTACCAGGCCTCTGACCTCCTGGGACCTCTAAGCCGCTCGGGATGCCTTTCCCTTCATCCAGCTCTGATACAAAAACACTAGGCCTGGAATCTGGAGACTGGCTCCCTTGGCTGTGTGGCCTTAAGATCATCAACAACTTTCTCTGGGCCTCGAAATCTAAAACAGTGACAAACTTAGGCTTGAGGTAGACAGAGTGAGAAATGAGGAGTACGCTGACAGCTTGGGGGGGTTATGAGGAGCACCCACGGGGACAAAAGTCAGGTCTGTCATCCCAGAGGAGAAGCAGGAACTCTGCCAGCATCAGCATCCCTCTGCTAGGAAGCAGAGTGTCCAGTGATGCTATAGAAAGGGCCAATACACAGATTCTAATGTCACAGGATGGTGGATAAGACAGTCCAGGGCAGATTAGCCTCCTTCGTTAGATACTAAGAAGATCACAACCCTAAGGACCAGAGGCAGATCTTGCCACAAGAGCAGGCTGGTGTTTGTATCTGGCTGCTATCCCTTCTTCCCCATCTGGGACTGTTCCTCAGGTCCAGGCAAAGGATGAGAGTGAGCCCCATAAAGTCAACAAGCCCATAAAATGTACAGTACCATCCAAGGGCGATGGCTTGTTAGGACAATGATTGCTGTTTTTCTGACATGCGGCAGACAGCCACATGGGGCACAGCCAAGCCCTTCCCTCCCTAGATTAACAGGCAAGCCCAGGGGCAGAAGGAAACATGGCTACAATGCAAAGGGGGTGTTCTGGTGACTCCAGCCCTGTCCCAACTCCCTACAGGCCAGAGTCAGAGCCAGGAGAAGGAAAGAGATCCAGCTGGAAGCCAGACTACCCTGCCCATACGCCCCAGCAGCAGAGGGTTTTCACAGCCTAAGGCCTTGGCCCATCTCAGCCCTTCCCTCTCTCCATTCAGCCAGCCAGAGGGTGTGGCACAACTAGCTGGACCATCAAGGGCCCTAGCCAGACCTTGGTCCTAGTTGGGAAAAGCTTCTTGCAGGCAACTCCCTGACTGGGGGGCGGGGTGAGAGAGATGGTGGGGTAGAGAGGCAGAAGGTGGTATCCTAAAGGTCCAAGAGCTTCCTCCATCCCCCAGGCTCTCTCCTCCTACAAAGCTAAAGCACCTCTGATGACTAGAAAAAGACCAGAGAGCTAGGCATCCTGGGAAATGGGATGGTCAACAATTGAGGCAAGTGTCCTCCTCCCGATGCTACCTGGCTATCCAGCCCTCAAGATCCCCTTGCCCTTAGTCTCAGAGTCTCTCTCTTAACACCCGCCTTTCAGGCTTCCCCCTCCAGATCTCAGCTTCACATCTTCCTCTTGAGCCCCCAGTGAAGGACCTGCCCATGTTCTGGATCGCCCCAGTGGAAAAGTCTGAGTCACTCTCAGCCCCTCCCTGCCCTCCCCCACCCTCCCAGCAGCTCGTTGCCAGATCTTGTGACTTTTGCCTCCTAATCCTCTTCACAGACCGTCCTTCTCCCGCCTTTTAGTTCCGCCATCTCTGCCCATTCCCAGCCTGTCACCTCGGCCTAGGGCTGTTATAACAGCTTCCAGGACTTCCAACACCATCAGGTCAACTTCAACTCTGCAGGGACCATGACACCTCACTCACCCCAAAATGCTCCCCCTGGCCACCCACGTGTCCAAGGAAGAGCCAGGAGAATCATACTTCACCCCAGCCCACCTTCCTACCAAACTCTACGTTTGCCTAGACATCCCTCCCAAATCCACAGAGGCTCTGTCCCCAGCCATGGCCCACCCATTGTACCCCCATTCCATGTCTCAGTAGCTTTTCTTTTTAAGTCTAGCAGTACTGGCACCGGAGAGATGGCTCAGTGGTTAAGAGCACTGACTGCTCTTCCAGAGGACCCGGGTTCAACAACCAGCACCCTCATGGTGCCTCACCATGCAGCTCCAGTTCAAAGGGACCCAGCACATTCACACAGATGCAAAACACCAATGCACATACAATAAAAATAAATTATTAAAAAAATAGAAGTACTAAGGATTGAACTCAGAATTCTAGGCAAGCACACTACCACTCAGGCGCATACCCACACCATTGGTACTCATTATAAGTAATGAATTACAAGTTCAGCTTTCTCACACAAGAGCAGCGCTTGGCACCCTGGTCCCTGGTTCTGGTTCAGCTCTCATGCCTGCTTCTCAGTGTGATCTTGCTTCTATCCAGAAACTTCCTGGCAACATATCTCCAGATAGCTGGCCCAGCTAACATGGCCCTCTCAGCACACATGAATTGTGCAGAATTGTCCAGGGCCCACCTCTCCACCAGGGCAACCTTCTAGATCTCATACCTGATAGCTTTAAACTCAACAATTAGAATCCCATAAGGGGCCTATGTAGACAGGGCCCGGGACCTCTCCCCAACCCATCCACACGTACCTCCCCTACCTCTCCTTTCTCTCCTCATCCTCTTCCTCCTCTCCCTTGTCTCTTCTTTCCTCAGCCCTTCTCTCCCTCCCAGACTCTCTCACAACATAGTTCCTGGCCTCATTGCATCAAAACCTTCCCTGAGTGAAATCGGCTACAGAACCAGAAAGTCACAGAGATATAGACACTCTGAGGTCCCTGAACAGAGCCAGGTCCCATGGCAACAGATGGTGTGGCTCCCTCATGGAACCCTCACAGTGGCATCCTTCCATGAGGCTAAGGAGCCACCCTGGGTCATATAGATAAGACAAAGTCCCAAGTCCCCGTGCCCTGCACTTAGTGTGATCTCTGACTGGGTGTCCCCAGCTGTCCACAGTGATGATCCCAGGAAGGAAGCCTGACATTCTATCACACCAGTGTGCCTGGCATAAGGGTTATTTACTGACCCCTCGTCTTAACCATTCTCAATTATTTTTACCTCCTATACTTGTGCTCAGAGAGGTCACTTCTTCTGTGAATCTAGTGTGAAAATTTATCTCCTTAGGTTAGGAAAGATGGTTCAGTGGTTAAGATGCTCTTTGACAGAACCTGAGTTCAGTTTCCAGCATCCGCATTGTGGCTGAAAACCATCTGCAACTCCAGATCTTCTAACTTCCATGGTTACATGGCACATATGCATATATGCAGACAGAACATTATACACATAAAATAAAATATTTTTTAAAAAAGAAAATGTATCTCTTAACTGAGTGTGATGACACACACCTGTCGTTACAGCATTCAGAAGACAGAAGCAGAAAGGAATGGCAAGTTTGAGGACAACCTGGACTACACAGCATGTCCAAGGGCAGCCTGGGCTACATAGCAAAACCTTGTCTCTAAAACAACACCCCCTGGAAACTTAGCTCCATTGGTAGAGCACTTTCTCAAGATGCACGAACACCTGGGTTTATTACCAACACCAGATAAAAACCAGGCATGGTGGTATACACCTCTAATCTCAGCACTTGGAAGGTAGAGACAAAAGGATCACTAGTTCAAGACCATCCTCCATACATAGTGAGTTCAAGGCTGGCCTGAACTACACAAGACCATCATATATATACATATACCTACATGCAAATATCCTGAGAGATCTTTCCATTCCCCTCCCAAAGTCTAGGTTAGCCCCTGCTTTTGGTAACACTCATATAAGTTATCAGTTGGCTACAAGCTGCTTAAAGCATGCAGGCCCCCCATTGGGTGGACAGGACACAGAAGGAGCTTAAGTGACCAAGCAGCTAGCTGGGTTTTCGTCACGTAATCTCCCAAGCCATCCCTCACATTTGCAGGTGCTGGACAAGTTCTCCTTCAACCCAAAGGTCCGGTGGCATCCCTAACCCATGCCATGACTCAGGAACACTGAGCCCATTGGCAAGGTGACCTTAAACAGCCCTCTTCCCTTCTGCAACCCCCTTCTATTGACCAAAGATGGACTGCTTTTCCCTTCGACCTCACGGAATTAGTGAGGTTCAAAGGAAATTCTGCAGGTTGAAGAAGTGCACATGGATGGCTAACGTACAGAGAGAAAACCACTGGGAACACGCACCATGACCAAAAGCAACCAGGGGCACCAGGATGGGGGAGGGTGGGGGGGATGTTACTACTTTTTAGAGGTTAGAGTCCATGATCAAGGGATGCCCAGGAAGGAACCTAGAGGATGGACCATGGAGGAACACTGCTTACTGCCTTGCTCTCCATAGCTTGCTCAACTTACATTTAAATACATCCCATGCCCACCTGCCCAGGGTACCACCTACAGTGGGCTGAGCCCTCCCACATTAATCAAGAGTCTAGAAAATGCCCCCACAGACTTGCCTTCAGGCCAATGTGATGGAAGCACCCTCTTTCTAGGTGTCAAGTTGACAAAAAAAAAAAAAAAAACTAAGGAAACTAAGTAAGACAGTGAGGGTGGCGGTGGGATTTGCACCCAGACAAGTCATGTTCTGACCTCGTCAGAGGAAGACCTGCACTCTGGGGGCCTTCGCACTATACCTATGACACCATCCCCATTAGCCCTGAATGCCCTGCTATGAAGAACATCCAGAATGAAAAGCCCTGGCTGGCTAGGCAGTAGATCACCTTCTATCCTGCCTCTACTGCTGGCTATTGGGAAAGCTATTAGTTACTGAGCTCTAGTGTGTGACAGGCATTTCCCTAAAGGTATGTGGATTCCTGCTGACATTTTAGTAACTGAGTACATGACTTAGCAGCAGAAAAGTTCATCATGTGTGAGGTTCTGGGCTCCACCTTTAGCAGAAGGGAGAAAAAAAAAATCTATCAGTCCTACAGGTAGGTAGGAAAACCTAAGACACAGAATGTGAAGAGCAAATCCATAGTCACAGCTCAGGAGTGCCAGGACAGGGTCAAACCCAAGCACGTGGCACTTCCTGTCAATCCCAAGAAAAGGCAATATGTTTTTCTTCCCTGACCTGTGTGCCTCACAGCTCACTTTAAGGACCTTTGCAACAGAGGAGTTTGGTTGCTGGTGCTGGTTAGGAATTTGCAACCTGATTTGACCGACCTCCCTCTGGAGAAGAGGGTTAAGAGCTGAAGGCCAGTGCAGGAGCTGCCTGGCCAGAATCGCTCAAGGAATACAGGGGCTCATGAAGAACCTTCTGATGAAATATTCTCTCAGCCCTCAAAAAGATCCCAGCTCAGAACCTGGAACCTGTCACTGCCTGCAGCTGGCTTGGAGAACAGTGGCCAAGTTTCCATGGGGTCCAAGAACAAAAAAAATACCAAGGGAGCATTCCTTGGCCACTGGGCTTGCTCAGGGCAAGATTAGGACTGAGCTTGGTTCCAGTCCCTGGTTTGGACCAATGAACCACTCTCCAGCCTGAGAGCCAGTGTCCTCACTAGAAAGGCTGCAGTCTTTCCCCACACCCCACAGCAACACATTCAATGAATAGATGTGTAATTATTTTCTAAATAAATCTCACTTTACTGTGTAATGGCAACTGGAAGCATCTGGTGGGAAAACCCACTTCTGCATAATACACAGCTCTGCCCTCAGCTAATAAAGCAAGGTCGGCTCCTAGGGCTTGTGAGGGCTCTGGGCCACAGATGTGCAACTTTATGGATGCAACATCTGCAATTCTTCCCAAAAAGAACGTGTGAACCCACATGCCCTGGGCACAAGGCCTGCTTCCTCTAGACTCTGTCTTGACTGGCCTCATTGAGGCCACACAGCTAACCAGTTCTTAGCCCCAGGAGAGCTAGGCAGAGTCCCTGAACAGTTAGGAGAGACACAGGCCACACAAATCCTGTCTCACCATGCCTTTCCCAGGGAGATTCAGACCCATCATATCTGAATACATGGGATCCCCTAAGCTAGGTATAGAGTAAGAGAAAGATCACCATTTTCATAATACCTGGGTCTCAAATCTTTTGATTGTACTATATCTATCTCACTACTGTATAGACAGGGAAACTGAGGCTCACAGAAGAAGCTGTCCTAACTAATATAACCCATCTGGTAAAGGATGGGGCTAGGATTCACAGAACTGCCTGGTACCAAAGTCCACACACCTGCCACGCGGCCAGGCACCTCTCAATGTAGCTGACTCCCTGGAAAGTTTCCACAGCCTCTGCCCAGGCCTTTCTTCTGATTGGTGCCACCAAGTCCTCCCCCTACTGCTGCCAGCAAACCCCAGCCTGACCAATGCCCACCCCAGAGGAAGGACAGCTACAGAAGCACATGGCATTCCAGGATGCTCCTTCTGCCTGTGTGTGCCCTGCCCCTGGAGAAAGACAAAGGCCCATGGTAGGGATGGGGCTGGGCATTATAAGGAGGAAGGAAGGATAGAAGGGAGATACAGGCTCTGCTGGTCCTTACAAAAGCTCAAGGAAGGTCATCCACACTCCTCTTGATCACTAGACCCTGCTCCTAGGAAAGGCATCCACATCCAAGGACCTTACTATGTATCAGGCACTGCCTAGGTCACTAAGACATTCTCTCTTGGCAAGTTCTCTGAAAATTCCTTTCTCCATCCATGGGGAAATTGAGGTCCACTGGGTTGAGACCCTTCTCTCAAAACTTTTCAGTAGAAGCACCTACTGATCCTCTTGATGTCATCCATGAGAGTCTACCTGTATCCTTCCTGAAGGACACCCTACCCACCAGCATCCTCAGCCTAGACATGAACTTGACCAACATCCTCATCTTACAGGCGGCAGCAGCCCATCCAGCTACTGGAACATCCCCTGTTCGGGATACTCCATGGTTCTCCATCTAGAGGCAGCAGACATCTCATGGCACCCAGGCCATGGGCCACCCAAGACCCTCACTCAGGGTCTCCACAAAGTGACCCTGAGTACCTAGTCCATCTCATCACTTCCCTCAGCCTCAGCCTGCCCTGGGCTTGACAGGCCTCCTGAGGACTAACTATCTAGAACGGAGGGATGGGGTAGGCAAGCCACATCTGGCTTCCTGTCCGAAGCCCCTTCCCCCAGTCAGCCATAGCTCTCCGAAACCTCAGCTCTGGATGACTTCCTTGCCCTCCTGACCCCTGTGCATACCTCCCACAGCCCTGCAGAGTCCCTCTGAGAAAGGGGTCTCCTCTTACCCCACCCCCTACAGCATCAAGCCCTCTCCCATCCCCCTTCCTAAAAGCCTCTGCCCACCACTGCCTCTAGCCTTAACCATCCAGCTTGGTCCCCAGACCTATCTGCCGACCCCTACCCCTGCAGACATCTTCTCCAAGGAAAGACAAGCAAGACAGGGAAATCCTGACAAGAATGGGAAAGATTGAAGGAAAAGTCTTAAAGAAGACAGCCGTAACAAACAGAATTCCCATCAGCACAGGCGGCTTTTCTGCGGTTTAGATGCCAGATGATCATTCTGTGTCCCCAGTTCCCCATCTTCCACCCCTGGTCCATATACTGATCACTCCTCAGGCTCATCCTCTGAGCCGCTGGAGGGAATGAGATTTCCACCCCACTGTTCCGAGTAGCAAAACACGATCTAAAAAGAAACAAACTTTCTGGTTCTGCTCACAGTACGGACATCAATGGCGGGAGTGAGGGCAAGGGGGAATAAAAGGCCTTAGAAGCAGAACCCAGGGCCTATGGATCCCCTCTATTCTGTGCATAGTACCTAACCCCACCCCACCCCCTCCAAGGTTCTTAGCTGAAGGGTAGCGGTGGGACATCAGAGCTAAAACAAGGACCTACCCAGAGCATGCAGGACAGGCAAATCCACGTCATCTTCACAGGGTCCGTTTCCTGTGCCCTGGGCTACGTGGGGGCCTGACAAGGGCCCCCCTGAGCTTGCAGTGTCCACCAAACCGGCAGAAGAGAGTGCAGAGTCTTCAGCGGCTGGTTCAGCCAGCATCTGGGCCTCCGCTCCCCTCCTACAACCCCCTCGTTGCCACTCCTCCCCCGTCCCAACCTCCTCTCCCTTCTCTCCTCCCAGACTGGCTGGGGGGTAAGAAGCTCAGCTTAGCAGGGGGCTTGAGAAGGCTAGGGCCAAGAGGTGGGTGTCTGTCTACCCGAGGCAGGGCTCTATGAAGCCACACCCTCCACAAGCCCAGCACCCCTGGAAACCGTGGAGGTCCCCTCCTGACTCCTCCTGATCCGGGGTCTTACAGCATAAGATTTGTTCCAAATTGCAGACCAGTGCAGGGACACGGACACACACACACCCACTCCAGAACCTTCCAGAACATCAGTGGACAGACAGATTCTGATGGCACAGTCTGCACACCCCAGGGCGCCTGGGCTTCTCCCCAAGAACCCTAGCCTTGGAACACACACTCATTTGAACACATGCAGCTAAAACAGACCCTGCCGCCCGCCCGCCCGCAGACAAGCTCCCCAGAGCAGGACAGGCCTTGACATAGGAAAAGCTGGTGATGGGGAGGCAGAGCCCTGCCCCCAGGCTGTGGATTTCATCCCAGTTTTTTTCCGATTTCTTCCTCCCCTTTCTTTCTTTCCTCCAACATCTGTCCAGCCCTTCCTGCCCTCTGAAAGGGAGCCCGCTGCAGGCTCCTGCGAAAGTCTGTTTTTCTTGACTGTACCCTGGGCCAACATTTGGTTTGCATTTTCCCACTTCCTTCTCCCCCTCCTCCCCCTCCTCCCCCTCCTCTTGTTCCTCCACTCCTGAGCTCAGCTCTCTCTCTCCCCTTCCCATACTTTCCCATGCAGTATCTTTACCAAAGTGCCCCCCCAGCTCTCCCTGCTCCCACACCTCTGCCCAAGGGGACAAAGGCTGCGGAGGAGACAGTGTTCAGGCTCGAATATGTTCCTAGGAAGCCCTGTAGGGAGTCCAACAGAGTCTGCCTCAGGCTCCTTATTGTCTGGATCCACTCCCACCCCCCAAAAAAATAAACCATTTCCCGCCAGAGCTCTGGCCTGGCTGGACCAAGTGAGGGGTGGGTGGAGGCTGTGAATAACTGTGTAGAGCTGTCCAAGGAGGGACAGGGACTCAGCCAACGCCCTCCATGGATGCACAAACAGCAGAAAGCAATCCAACTTACAAACACACACAAGGCCAAGGACAGGGCCCCGCCCAGAGTAGGCACTTGGAGACCATTTGCCTGGACTGAGTCACTCTGCAAGAAAGTACTCTGGTCTGGGCTACGAAGTACACGTATGAGCCACGTGGACAGAAGATTCCATGTCCCCTGCCTCTCTTCTACTTGTCCAGGATTATGCTTTGACACTGCCTATCAATGCCATGTACAGCACAATCCCAGAGTCATGGAGATCTGTCCAGCCAGGTATGCGGGCTCCCAAGCCAGCCAAGCTATTCACCTTGAAACCCAGGAAGGAGAGGAACACACTCCCTCTTTGACTGAGAAAAGTCCACCCGCCAGATACTCAGCCTGTGGACTACATAAGGAACCACCTAGCAATCGCTTGATGAGTGAGGGACAGAAGACACTGAAATGAGGGTTCTAATCCCGGTCCTTCCTAGAACAAGTGCCTAAGTGAAGGGGTTAGGGTTGGGAGTATGAATCCTCTCTTTATCCTTCTCTAGGCCCTTCTGCAGAGCTGTGGGGCCGGAACAGGGGCTTGCATCCCCGGCCATAATTTCAATGCCTGCCTGCATCTCCAAGGCCTAGTTTTCCCATTGCCAAACCTACCTGCTTAGAGTCCAGCTAACAGTTTCCCTGTGGCCATGAGGATCTACAAACAGTTGCCCAGACAAACCCTCCTCCCCTCCTCTCCTGGCTGGATCATACACCAGTGATCTCTGAGTCCCCCGAGCACTTGCTCTACCCAGGTCCCATCGACAGCATCCCTACATCTTCTTCTCCCAAGTCCATAGAGATATTCAAGGGCTCCTCTGCCTGTTCCCACAGCTCTCAGCTGCTGTCACAGAAGACATACTTTCCAGCTGAAGACATGCTTTCCAGCTGCTGTCTGGTTAGTTCAGAAAAATCACCTCAGAAACCAAGCCAAAGACACAGTAACAGTGACACCAACTTGTCTGAGCTCCACACACCTTGAAGGGACTCTCCAGTGTCCTTGCCTGGGACCAAAACCACCAAAGAGTCCCCTTGGAGGAAGCAAACTCCCCCATCCCTCTTTACCAGACCTCTTGATGGCCCCTGCTTTACCCTTCCCTGGAAAGAAGTACTTTCTACTCCTTACTGGCTACCTCCCATTAGGCTGTCAAATGCCAGCCTTGTGGCTTTAAGCTCCTTAGGGCAGGCTGTGTCCTCCCTGAGCTGGGCATGGGAGAGTTCCTTGGACAAAGATGTGCTCTTAGTTTGTATCCCTTCAACGAACTGTATACAAAAAATGATGAGATGGTTCAGCAATCCTATGAGCTCCATACACACACTGGTGTACATGCAACACACACATAGAGTGGCATCTGCATGTGTGCATACCCAAAGAGACACCCATAATAGATAGATGATAGATAGACACACACACACAGAGTGACATATGCATGTGTGCATACCCAAGGAGACACCCATAATAGATAGATGATAGATAGATAATACACACACACATACATACATTGTAATTTGGGGGTTTTGAGACAGGGTCTCACTATTGGAGCCCTGGGAACTCACTACATAAAAACAGGTCTCAAACTCAGAGTTCCACCTCTCTGCCTCTAGAGCACTGGGATTAAAGGCAAGTGTCATCACGCTGTATTAAATGAAATTTGAAAAACTAAAATTTAAAAAAGAGCCTGGCATGGTGGTAGAAGCCTTTAGTCTCATCACTGAAGAGGCAGAGGCAGGTGGATCTCTCCTAAGCTTGAGTCAGCAATTCAGTCTAATCTGCATAATGAGATAATGAGTTGCAGGACAGCCAGAAGTACACAAATGAGAAAAACTCTTTTTTTTT
>PVIH01000622.1:0-122399 GCA_004025045.1 Sigmodon hispidus
TGTTTCTTTCTGTGCTTGTAAGGTAGGGGTGTGTGTGTGTGTGTGTGTGTGTGTGTGTGTGTGTGTGTGTGTGTGTGTGTATTCTTTGCTTATTTCCTCTAGATCCTCTTCTTTAAGTCCTGATATTCTGTCTTCTGCATGATTAGTTTTTATTTGTATGGCTTTCCCCAGAGTTTTCTAATTGGAGTATTGAGTTTTTCAAGTTCATCATTTTAGCTTGTGTTCTCTTTAATGTTTTCTATCTTTATTGAGTTCAGTTTTCTTTTTTTTTTTTTTTTTTTTTTTTAAAGCTTTATTTATTTATTTGCCTTGGTGCTCGCCTGGAACTGGAACTACAGACAGTTGTTAGCTGCCACGTGGGTGCTGGGAATCGAACCGGGGTCCTCTGGAAGAGCAGAGGGTGTTCTCAACCGCTGAGCCTTCTCTCCAGCCCCGAGTTCAGTTTTCAAATCCTGAATTATCTTTGTCATTTTATACAGCCATGTTTTTATTTTCTTCTGTTATTGTTATCCTCTTGGAGGTCAATGAAGTGTTTGTGTCTTTTTAAAATTCTTATAATACTTTGATAAAATTTATGATTCTATCCTTACATTATTATATGTCTTGGGATTCACCTATGAAGCTCTCATTAGAGAACACTTACATAGTTTTGAGAACATTTATATAGTTTTAGTGGATTTGAAGGAAGACATATTGTTTTGCCCATTCATGTTTTTTGTATTTGCGATTTGAGTTGAGTGTATGTGCTTTTTTCTCTGTTTTTGTGTCTGATGTGATAATCTGGCTTTCCTTAGGTTGGTTCAGTGCAGGAGATGTGTGATCTGAGCCATATTAGGTAAAGGTGGTGGATGAGCTGCATAATTGACCTTGCAAAGATAGTCTCCAAACCACAGGTTTGGAACTAGAACTTTGAGTATGGAAATGGCCTCAGGTAGAGAGAAGGATGAGAAAGGAGAGTCAAAGATGGCTCTCCAGAAAGGAGGTCTGGAAGTAAGCCCGTGGGTGTGGAGATGGTTATAGACAGAAAGGAAAAGATAAAGATGAGGGGAATAGGAAAGGGATGCAGCTACTTACTCAAAAAGGTGGTTCTTGGTTAGAGAGGCATCTTAGCTGGGTCTGGAACTAACTATGCTTTTGGGGAGTTGACTATAATGGTAAAAATTTCTGGAAAACTAGATGGACATTATATAGTACATACCTATAGTCCTAGCACTTGGGAGGCTGAGACAGGAGGGTTGGAAGTTGGAGGCTAGCCTAGGCTACATAGTCCCTGTCTTATTTAAAAAAAAAAAAAAAAAAAGCTTCAAGGTTGGAGAGATTGCTCAGCAGTTAAGACTGCTCTTCCAGAGGACCCTTGTTCAATTTCTAGCACCCACATGGTGGTTTCCAGCTGTCTATAGCTCCAGTTCCATGGAACCCAAACATAAATGAAGGCAAAGCACCAATGCACATAAAATATAAATAAATCTACTTTTCTCAAATTAGTTTTATTATTTAAGAAAAGTAAATATTTTCTTCAAGAAATAAATTATGCCAATGACTGAATTTAAGAGGAGAAAGCACTGTATCATTTGCTTGCAGAATGGTTTCCCTGATTATCTTATAAAGGATGAAACCCTAACCCTATAGGTTGTGACCCGTTTAGTGGGTGTCTCCTAAGATCATTGGAAAACATGAATATTTACAGTATAACTCATAACAGTAGCAAAATTAAAACTATGAAATAGCAACAAAAATAATTTTATGGTTGGGGGTCACCATAACATGTATTAAAGGGTTCAGCATTAGGAAGATGGAGAACCACCAATCTAGCCTGTAGTTACGAATCAGCTGCTTTGAGGACACTGACTGAAAGCATTATTGCTTTGTGGGAAATGAGATAAGTTATACTTAAGATGTTTTGTGTTTTTGACGTAGTATGTAAAGGAATCTCTGTGACCCTTTTTTTCCTAATGAGGTCAGTTTCTAATTTTAGGTTTTGAGAGTTCGGTGTGTGTAAATGGCAGAATAAAAATTGAATAAAAGGATGTAATTATTTGGCTACTTGCAACAGATGTTTAACTCAGTTTTTCTCTTACCAAGGTTTGGTGTGTTTTCCTTTTTCTAAAGGTAACTTCAAAAGTTCATCAGATAGAAATCCTCCACTCAGCCCTCAGTCCTCTATAGATAGTGAGTTAAGTGCTTCAGAATTGGATGAAGATTCAATTGGATCCAACTATAAGCTAAATGATGTAACTGATGTGCAGATTCTAGCCCGGATGCAGGAAGAAAGTAAGTTTTAATTGTTAAAAGTTGAGATTTTTGTTGATATACAAGTTTGTTGTATATGTTAAACTTATATGTATTTTAAGGTGTTATAAAAATAGTAAGATGGTAAAAGTATAAATGTTGAAATAGTCATTTCAGAGCCTAATTCCACATATATATTTGCTTTCAAATTTTATTTTATATGAGATAGCTTTGCTGTAGGAAGAACAAAGGCTTATTATGCTTGGCTTCTATGAGTGGTATGTGTACCCTGTACAGTTTGTATTGGTGCTCGCTCGTCATTGTAATTATTACTGTTACTCTGTATCTTTTTTTTTTTTTTTTTTTTTTTTTTATTTTTTTTTTTTTTTTTTTTTTTTTTTTTTTTTTTTTTTAAACTTTATTTATTTATTTGCCTTGGTGTTTGCCTGGAACTGGAACCACAGACAGTTGTTAGCTGCCATGTGGGTGCTGGGAATCGAACCCAGGTCCTCTGGAAGAGCAGACAGTGCTCTTAACCTCTGAGCCATCTCTCCAGCCCCGTTACTCTGTATCTTTTAGTGCACTTTTAATAGTTCCTAGGAAGCCTTTTTGCCTTTTCACTTACTACTCTTCCATGAAATGTAATATCATAGTTACACTCTATATCTGCCTAAGCACTGTCACCCCAAACTACTATGATATCTAATGTCTCTGTCGCCTCTGGCAACCCCAAAATTACATAGACAAAAAAATTTCAGTTACTGAGGATATGTGCACTGGCTCCCTTTGAATGTAAGAAGTTGGCTGGGGTGCTATTCTTGCAACACAAACTCTAATGTGATCCCTGTAATCTTTTCAGTGAACTATATTCAGAGTCTCAATAGTGGCCAAGCATACGGAGTATTGCTAAAACTTAGAGCTTTTGGTTGTACCATTATGCATGATGTGTCTTGTAAAGTATGCTGTAAGCTTTAGCCTTTAAGAAACTGCAGAATGTTTCTTCCTCCACTCAATCATTTCCACTGTAGTATGGCCTTCCCTAGAACAAAGAAGAGCTTCGTGCTGCCTTGACTCTTTAGCACACAACAGTTTTCTTCTTTGATTTTTCTCTCTCCTCACTGAGTCACTGGTAGAGTCAGTAAGAAACTGGAAAGGATAACTTCTTACTGTCCTTTTCACAGACAGGAAAGAGAGTGCAGCCTGATTCTACACCATAAAATAAACTCAGTTTTTACTTTGGATGCTGACTTTTGTGAAGAGCTCAGCAAGCTATTTACTACAGACTTGATGCTGTGTTTTAGTAACAAATAGTAAAGATTTTGACTTTATTATACTTTCGTAATTTTTTCTAAGTCATTCATACAGAGAAATATTTATTTTCCTAGTAAATAAAAAGCTACCAAAATGTACGTGTTACCTACTTGAAAACATTTTTATGCCCTCCTTTTTTAAAGCTATGGTTTTATTTTTATAGCACGGCTCTTTCAAGATTTGTATATAGCAGTTAAAAATTGGAATTACATATTTGGTCAGTTATCTACCTGGTCAAGTGTCCTAGTTTTTACAGTGAGAAATGCAAAGTCCTGTGGTAATTGTGACTTGTTAAAGCTCTCTTTGGTTACTGGAGAGGATGCCTTCCATTTCTAAAATGATGCTATTACATTACTGGCTTCTCTTATTGTTGTTTGCTGTAGCTACACAATAAGAAACTCAGTTACTGCTGTGTTTCCCAGACCTACAGGGCTGCATGAACCTAGAAGTTCTCAGGATGTGTGTGTGTGTGTGTGTGTAGGGGGGGGGTTACTTGTTTTTTATTTTGTAGTTTGTGGGGATTTACTTCATGTATGCTCTTCACTGAACTATTTCTCCAGGGATTTACAGCCTTAAAAATGCCCTAGATCCCACCCCTTCGATAGCAGTTTCTGTGACTAAAGAAATGACATAAAAGTCTGATTCAGACTATAAGATCCTGCCAGTAGCTAGCAGGACTTGTTGAAGCTGTACTTAGAGTTCCCCCCCCCATTATAATTCATAGGTTTGTTTGCTCACTAGTACATTCTGTTCACTGCCTATGTAGTAGTGTCCCTCATTGTTCTTCAGTCTGAGTTTGCGTTCTGAATTTAGACTGGTGTTTTGTTTGTTTTAATTTATGGCTTTGCCTTAATTAGACTCCAGATTGAAGAAGTTTTGAAACTAAACAAATAATACATTTTTTTTATTCAGTTTAAAAGTAATTTTGAGATGTAGTTTATGCATCTTCAGATAGAAGGATGTCTAGAAGTAGAAAAGGAATTTTTCATTGTATTTTACAGCCCAAGTTGAATTTCTCAATGGTAATCATTTAATTTTTTTAAATAGTTAAATGTTTGAAAATACAGTCAAAGAAATAAATAATGCATTCATTGTTGCTAGGTCTCCGGCAAGAATATGCAGCCACCACCTCTCGGCGCAGTTCTGGTTCATCTTGCAATTCTACAAGGCGGGGCACTTTTAGTGATCAAGAACTGGATGCACAGAGCTTGGATGATGAAGATGATAGCATGCACCACACAGTGTACCCTGCTGTGAACAGGTTTTCTCCGTCACCACGCAATTCACCTCGACCATCCCCTAAGCAGTCTCCTCGAAATTCACCTCGTTCACGATCTCCTGCCCGGGGAATAGAATACAGTAGAGTGTCCCCACAGCCTATGATTAGCCGTTTGCAGCAACCTCGCCTCTCCCTCCAAGGCCATCCCACAGACTTACAGACAAGCAATGTTAAAAATGAAGGTAAAACAGAGGAGTTTGGGGAATAAAATGTCCATATTTTAGTGTAAGAAGAATGCATTCCTCCCCCAATTTTTTTTTATTTCAAAAAGTAATTTTACAAACATGAGGAGAAAGTAAATTTAATTTTATGAAACTAAGGATCTGTCAGTTACTAATGTGACTACCAAGCTAGACTACAGGGCTAGTGGACATGGGAATTTTTAAGGGGTTTGCTTTATTTTACTTAAGGAGTAGCCTTTATTTCTTTAGATTTGATTTTATATAGTTTATAGTTTCTTTAAGGGTACTGTTATTTCATCTATCTACAGCCTCTGTTTTTTTTTTTTTTAATATTTCCTGTTACTTACAGAAAATAATGGTTTGATTTATTATTATTATTTATTTGAAATCTCATTATTGTAGAAAAACTTAGACGCAGTCTTCCAAACCTGTCCCGAACATCAAACACCCAAGCTGATTCGGTCAAGAGCAGCAGAAGTGACTCCAACTTCCAAGTGCCAAATGGAGGAATACCTCGGATGCAACCTCAGGCTTCAGCCAGTAAGTGCCCTCCTTACACTTGAAATGTCATTCAGGAACAGAAAATGGGAATTATAGACACTGATTTTGTGCAGAATCACTATATTAAGCCATTGCTACAGTCTGACTCTGTATGGCCAGCAGGTGGCTCAGCCAGTAAAGGCACTTGTTGGTGGGCCAGCAACCTGAATTAGATACCCAGAGTTCACATGGTAGAAAAGAGAAGTGATGTCAACCCTCTCCGCCTGCACCATGCTGGATGCAGCACTCCCTCCTGCCCGCCAGTAACTAGTAATTTAAAGATTTTTAAATTAAAAAAATAGACTAAAACTAAAAAAAAAAAAAAAAAAAAAAAAAAAAATTGTAATAAAATTTAAAAATTGTCTCTTTATAAAATATTTAATTCTAACCAGTTCTTATAATTGCATATAAGAACTCTCTGTGGTTTCTCCTTTCTCTCACCAAAGGTCAGTATTATTTTATTTTTGTTTTTTAGTTTTGAGACAGGATCTCTCTGTATAGCCCTGGCTGCCACCAGGTTGGTTTTGAATTCACAGAGATCTTCCTGCCTCTGCCCCCCCACATGATGGGATTAAAGGTGTGCTACCACTCCCAGTTAAGATCATCATTTTTCAGTATGCAATACTGTATTATTTAAGACTCTTAAGGAATGTGTGTGTTGTGCTACCATAGAAATGCCTGTATTTATTTAACATAATTCTTGTCACAAAGTAAAAAGTCATGCATTTATTACAAATATAAAACTTTTTTAAAGTCTCATTTTAAAAAGAATAGGCTTTGATTTTATATATAGAAGGATTCACTATCCAAGTATATATATATTATAAGATAGATTTTCCTTTTAAAAAATCTTCCCTGTTAGACTTTCTAGAGCTGGAGGATAGTTCAGTGTAGTACTTGATGAATGTGTGTGAGAGAGTTTTATCCCCAATGCTCAGAAGTAAAACAAATTACAGTTTACTGTTAAGTATTCTAAGCCATATCATAATAAAAGTAATTTGTTGTTTAATAATACAGTCTGTTAAACCTATAGCAGAACTGAACTTGTGGCTTTTCTTTGCAAAACAAAAGTATTTTTTATAGGAATTGTATAATCTGATTTAATATCTGCATCTGTTCATATGAAAGTTTTAGTTTCCATTGTATTAATCTCTGTTTGCCAAGGATGTATTTGTAAACAGTATAACATTTAATCAGTGTAGATGTCAGATTAATTCATACTTCTAATTTAACTTGTAATATAGTTTAAAATTGGAGGTAATAAGTTTAACATAAAGTTATGTTAAAACATAATTTTTTAAAGAATTGATCAACATTTCTTTACATAAATTGTTTAGGGAATTAACACTTGAATGAAATCCAAACTCAAATAGAATAAATGAATTTGAGGCCTGGCCTAGTAGTTCATACCTTTAACCCAGCACTCAGGAGGCAGAGTAGGTAGATCTTTGAATTCCAATCTAATGTGGTCTACAGAGTGGGACCCAGATGCATGTTGATTGTAACTTTAGTTTTAGTGACTAGATGAGTACTATCCAAGGAATGTGACAGGTCTTTCTTCATGGAGGTAATTTTTTTTCAGTCTTTTGTTGTAATATTTGCCTTTATTTGTGACAAGACATTTCTACTCTAGCATGACATAGATTCCACAAAAGTTTTAAATTGTTCAGTAATTTTAACATAAATTTTTACATTAAAAAGTGATGAGATTTGGGGGAGGAAATAACACTGGAACTTAAAACCCCAGCAGCTTTTTCATAGAGCAAAAGCACTAATGAGTCATCAGAAGTAACAGCTATCACAGTAAAACCATTTGAGTTCTTAACAAATAAAATGGATATCCCAGCAAGTATCACACACTCAGACAATGTCAAAGGATGAAGTAATGGAAAGAAAGGAGTGAGACTGAAGAGGGTTAAAGAGACACGTGCGACATAAACAAAGACCAGGCCAGCACGTGGTAATAACATCTAAGTCAGATTAGTCAAACAGCCCACATAAGTGATGCAGGAATGGCTGCATGTTAGCAACAGTACATTAGTAACATCTGTACATTGTATACAGGCTTATTGAAAAAGGGACTGTGGTTTAAAACATTTGCTGCTTACCAAATAAGGTCGGCATGAGTATATAATCAAACCAATCAAGGAGTCTGGAAAGATGTTTTCAGTTAAGAAGACTGGGTACACTTTCAGAGGACCTGAGTTAAATCCCCAGCTTCCACATGACTGTTCATGACCATCTGCAACTCCAGTCTTCGGGTGTCCAGTGCCCACTTATGGCCTCCTTGAGCACCAGATACACACAAGGTACACAGATAATCATATAAACAAAACATCCAAACATAAGAAGTTTTTAAGTTAAAAAAAAATAAAAGGGCAATCTAAATTAAACTGTTGGAATTACTTTTATATAACATAGAAATAACTATGTTTATACATTTTAATAAGTAGATTAGTATTTAAATTGTGTTGATTTAGCTCAATTTTTAAATTCATTTTTAAAATTTTATAAATTCATGTTTCCTATACCAAATAAGTCTCCTATAGAGACTTAATTGAAGTTTATTACCAAGGCATAAATATAGTACACAAATACTTCTTTTTTCCTGAGTTTGAGACTACAATTTAAAGCACTGTGGAAAATTGTTACTCAAATATATGCTAAAATGTTTTTTGTACTAATAAACTTTTATATTCCACTTACTGAAGAGTTGATACTGTTTTTGTTAAGTGTTAAAATATTTGTTCTGTTAGTAATAATTGATATTATTGGTATAGGAAACATGAATTTATAAAATTTTAAAAATGAATTTAAAAATAGAATTTGAACTTTGTTACCTTTGAAATAGAGAATGATAGGTTTTATGTCTTTAAACCCAGAAGTTAATTTGACACATGGAAATATTTTGCCCCCTCAAATACTTACTCAATACCAAAAACAACTTACAGTTTTAATGTGCATGAAATACAGTTTTAAGTGAATCATAATCTCACAGGCATTACAGCCATGCTTTATAGCATCTCTACAGAACTGAAATGATTGTACTTTGCCTCCAAGCATGCTATTGTATTTAGTTTGAATTATTAAAATCAGAAATTTTCAGAATTCTACGTGACAGCCTCCTGTGTAATAAAAGCAGCTGGCTCTGCCTAAATTCTTTACCCTCATCCTATTACTTGGACTATTTGAGCATTCTAAAGCTTTATGACATAACCAGATAGATGGAAACTGAGGACTAAAATAGTATTAATAGTTATCAATAGGAAAGTGTGTACTAAAGCTTTATGACATAACCAGATAGATGGAACTGAGGACTAAAATAGTATTAATAGTTATCAATAGGAAAGTGTGTACTAAAGCTTTTATGATTACCCGCTGCCTTCTCTAGCAATAGAATTGCCATTATATAGTCACATTATTATCCTAGAATTATTTTTCATTTCTTCTTAGTAGTTGATAATTAGGGAAAAGGTATAGGTAAAGCATAATGGTTTTCTGGTTATTCGTTCATTATGTGAAAAATATATGTGCAGTTTTACAATGTTGCACTTCAGCATTTGATAGAAATTATATAGGCAAAAGAGTTGGATCATCATCCTTTTTAATAATTGTATATACTGGTCAGCTAGTGATGGCACACACATTTTATCTCAGCACTCGGGAGGCAGAGGCACCATGTTACAGGACAGCCAGGGCTACACAGAGAAACCCTGTCTTGAAAAACAGCAATAACAAAAAAACTGTATGTACTTATTCTTTCCTACATTTGCATCTACAGTAACTCTTAAATTAAAAATGTCCACAAAAGCACTGTACAAATGTATTTAGAAAATAGAAAATTCACAGTATTAACAAACTTAAAACTTAATTTTAAGTATATGATATAAAAACTTTCTTTTGTTTAAAGTTCATACACCACAATTTTTAAAAGTTACCTATTTTCTCAGAGTTTTACATATTTTTGATAAATATATGTGTGATTGTGCTTTATATGTAGAGTTATGTAATATAGCATTCATAATTGTACTTTAATAAAATGAAAGTTAAAAAGTATATGTAAAAATACAGTAGCAATTTTTATTTTATATATAGTATTGGTACATTTCACTTTAAACAAGTTATTAGTTTAATAGATGTTTCATTGTTTTAAGTAACTTTTTCTTCAGCTAGAGTGGTAAAGCTTTGGTTCTCACTTGCTGGTGTGCATGAGGCTAACTGTGCAAGGCTGCTGACTTCTATCCACTGGGCCACTTCCTTTGCCTTGCCACTATGCCAGTCACTATTTTTATATGCTTATTTGCTATGGCTGTATTATTGTGGATGCTGGCATAAGTATGGGTATTGTGACAGTGCTAATATATTTTCAACTTTTATATTTGTAAAATGTGAATAACTTAAAAGGTTTAAGAAAACCAGAGCATTTTCTCAGTTTCTTCAAATAAAGAGAGAGGTGTTATCAAAGGCAGAATTTTTCAAAAGGACAATAACTTGCTTCATAATATGACTGGATTATGGGTTTAAGTTTAGGCACCCCTCTTTTTCATATGTTTAGTTTTTAGAAAAATAAAGAATTACTGGCTTATAAGTGAGGAAAAGGAATAGATGAAAACCCTGAGACAATCTTTGATTACTATTTTATAGTGCCTAAGATATTTTTACATGTAGTATAGCATTTGAGCTTCACAAATACACATTTGTTTTAGTAGTGAGCAGGATTCCATGCAGTTAAGTTAATTATGCAGGGCCACATATCTAGAGTGTGACACAACAAAAACCAAATTTCTTTTTCCCCCAGCACCTCTCACTGATGACTGGAGATTGCTTTCCAGCCTAATGTGCATAGGCCTCTAGGAAACACTCTTGGATGGCTCTATTGCAGTATGGTTTGAGACTGAACTGTAGATAATACAGGAACAGTTTTACACGAATACTGAGTGTGTCCCAGAGGAGGCATGCTGGACCAATACTGTGCTCCACTCCACTCACCCACAGAAGTATCTCGGCAGTTGATGACCTTTATGTAGCTGGCCTTCTGAGGTCCATAGGAAGGAATTGCCTCAAGATTTTACCTACTACCAAAACACTAAAGGTTATTCTTCAGCTTTGTATTATTTTGAAACATGAATTAAAATATATCATATTACCTGTAATATAATTGGCTAATGTAAGACTAGGAAAATATTTAAGGACTATCAGTTAGGTAAGTGATACTGGATCAGTTACCTTAATCCAAAAGAGATTTTATAAATGTGGTGACTTGTGACCTTTATCACTGGGCATTTTGCTGAATACATCTTAGTGGAGGCCCAGACTGTCATTGTAACTGTCTCAGTTAATTTTTAGGCATATGCAAGTTTAAGAACCACTTATTTTGGCCACAGCTTTCTAAAACCTTGGCTGAAAAAAGTATAGTTTGTTTAACAGAATAATATAAATGTAAATCTACATTTTGTACAGTTATCAGTCACTGTGATTATTCAGTAGAAGGGATTGAGTATATATGATAGTCCTAGCATGAGGGTTTATCTATAAGGTAGCCTGTATCTCCTCATAGCCAAGAATGGTAAAGCTAGAGCTGCTGCAGAAGCAGGAGAGATAGCAGACTCAGCATGGAGGCCTGATGACCTGAGTTCAGAGGCACTGGGACCCATGTGGGGGAAGGAGAGAAATGAAGGCTGTCCTGTCCTGAGTTCAGAGGCACTGGGACCCATGTGGGGGAAGGAGAGAAATGAAGGCTGTTCTGCAGGCTGTCCTGTGACATACATCTGTCATGGCATGCCATATGTGGTCGTGAACATACACAATTAAGGTTTGTAATTTTAAAAATAAAATTAAAAAGTAATGGTTTATAGTTTGCCAACAATAATCATTTGCTTTTCTTTTATGGTCATTTCCAACTGAGCCCACTTGTTCTTTAAACACTTGGCATGGCCAATCTCAGCATTGCTTCTTCCTCCCTCTGAAATGCCTTCTCCAGATCCTCACACGGCTCCCCCCCACTCTCCATGTGATCTTGAGGAGATGTCCTCTTTGAACAGTTTTTATAGATCATCTCTGTAACTGCAGCTCCAGTGTCCTCCCCATCCTCTTCTCCTGCTCACTTTCCTGCCTCACCGCCATCACTCTCTGGAGGGCTATATATTTTGCTACTTTATTTTCATTCTTCCCTCTCCTAAATATTTCATAAAAATATTTTCTTTCCTAAATAAATCCATAAGAATAGGAAAAGTTCTTAATTGGCTACTGAGGTGGTTTTCCCAAACAGTGTACCTAGAATACTCCCATTTGAATAAATGAAAATAAAAATGGATGGATGGATATATGAATGACAGACCATGTGGACAATTACATAGGTGCATAATATTGATAATAGTATCCTACAATTTTATGGTTATAGGTTTAAACTAACAGATTTCCTCCAAGTCTGAAGAAGTTTTTGCTTATTTGCTTGACCATGTTTGAATTACATTGGCATCAAACACTAAGTCACTGCAGTGAGATTTGGAGTTCTGTACCATTAGAAGTCAGCTACATTTTCTTTTAAAAATTGGTTACTCAGGAAAATAGTAGTGCTTTGGCTATGATAGAGGTAACAGTTGCCCCTTTTCTCTCTGATGATATTTTCAGTATCCCTTTACCACCTCATGATCATTTGTCCCTACATAGACTTGTAGGGATAGAGCCTTGGTATTTTGTTGTTATTTGTTTTTATTTTTTGTACATAATTCCTGAACATGCAGAAAGTCTATCCTTCTACTTATCCTACAAGACCAGTTGGATGGTAGTTTAAGCCACTTACCTAGGTGATTAGAATGGGATTGGAGCAGTAACTATTGCAGTATTGGCCCTCCTTCACTGCCAGCTCTGGGCTGTCTTGCATGTCAGTTTGGGTTGCTTCAGTGTAGTTAGTAGATGAGAAGCTTGAGAGTGACTGCAGCAATCCTTCTTAATCACATTGCAAAGCAGATGTCTTAACTCATCCAGACCTCCTGCACATGCACGCATGCACGCACGCACGCACGCACGCACGCACGCACGCACGCACGCACGCACGCCCACAGACCAGACGTGATACTACCCAGCCCTGGGTACAAATTAGTTGGATTTTGCAGCAAGATGATAACATTGAACATGTTAAAGTTGCCAGGTTGTGCAAGGATTTGCCTGGTTCTGAGTTTTCTTCTCCTTTTTGAAAATGGAAATTACTGTTTGATTTTAGAGCAACTCACCTACCAATTGCTTTGCTAAAATGTGCTTTTTTGCATCAAACGAGTACTGTGTTTGTTTTCTATTCTGTGTGCTTGTGTTCATCACTTTTTTTCTTATGTTTACATTCTTTGCATCAATAGCATGTTTGCTGGTGGCTTGTTTTTCTCTTTAATATTCTAGCCAATTGACATATTAGAGTTTTTTTTTAATCTAAAAAAAAAAAAAAACTAGATCTAAAAATATGCAATGGCACCTAGATTTCTGCCCTTTTTTGTTTCCAGTGTAATGCACGAAGCATCACTTAAAAATTCTTGCGCTTCCAGAATTCTAACATTTTACCTCAATGGTTTCTATTCCTTGATAACTTTTAAATTTCTATTAAGTATTCAAGTTCACAGAAGCTGTTGCCTTTACTTTGTACTTCCTGGCAAATATTACACTTCCCTTGTTTTTCAACAGCTTCTCAAAGGCTGAAAAATTTGCCTCGTACTTCCCTCAAAGCCAAACAGTTGCTTCCAACTTCATCTACAAAAAGAGGTAACTACAGCCTCTGCTTGGTTTTAAATTTCAGCAAGTGGTATAGATAAACCTAGCACCCTCTGGATTTCTGAGTCAGTGATGCTCACAGGGCACATTTTAAATTGTTTTTTTTCCTTAATAAAATAGTGCATATTAATCTGTGTTCGTGGATAATTGCGGAAGAAACTTAATTTCTTCAGAGGTATGTATTGAATTATTCTGAAAGGATTAAATGATAATTTGTTTTTCCTATTCATCTAAAACCAAAGATTATTGTTTTAAATTAATGAGAATTGGACAGATAGGTACTGTAAATGTCACACATTCTATTAATGTTTTAATTCAACTATTGGTTTTTGGATTTACTTATCTGTGGGTTAAAGTGGGAAGACTTTTGCATTAGAAGTTTGATTGAGCTTAAGATACAGGTCTTTAGTCATTCAATACATTTGGAAGACTTACTATACACTGGTTGTTTTTGTAAGAACTGAGTGCTAAAGAAATATATGAAAAGTTGGGCATTAAGTCTAGACATTATCAGTTTTAAAAGATTGAGTGTATTGTTAGATAGAGGACAAAAGAACTGAGAGAAAACGGTGATGTCAAATAGACTTGTAGTCCTGAGAATGATGCAGTGTCTCAGAATGGGACAGAGTAAACAGAAGCAGTGAAGAAAAATATCTCCCCTAATAAGAGTAAGAAAAACTTGAAGAAAGGAAATTTGTTTCATTTAACAAAAAAAAAAAGATATGGCTAGTATAATTGCAAAACATGCTCTCAAACAGGTTTAAGTGTATTAGCAATGATTTAGTGGGTGATTGTAAGTAATTTGTTTTCAAGATTAGAATCTGTAGGAAAAAGGATACTCAAATAGTATCATAGGGTACATGTTGTATATTAAGTGCTAGATACTCACATAATGCCTCGGTACCATAGTCAGGAATAACACGCTGCATAGGGTTTGTTTTTTAGAGTGAGAAGGAGGTGATTTGAGGCTTTGTAGAAAGGAGTCCTATTATCTAAATGTGAACAAAAAAGGAAGTAAAGCATAATTATAAATATTCTCAGTGAACAATATTCTTGTCATAACATTCATATTTAAATATAACTTCATATTTAAGCAACAATTACAGTATAGCTTTATTGACAGAAGGAGAACTACTAGGAAGTTGAGGTAAAGAAAATCAGGAAAAGTAGATCACATTTACTCTCTGAGACAGCCAGTAGATGAAACCTGAAACTGATGGCTGGAAACAGAAGTGAGAACACTGGCTGTTGTCTTCCAGAAGACCTAGGCTCAGATCCCAGCATCTAGCACCCATTCAGGAGGCTCATAACCACTGTAACTCTAGCTCTAGAGATCCAGTGTCCTCTCTGGCCTCCACAGGTGCAGACACATGCATACCATCATACAGATAAACACAATTAGTTAATTAAAAAACTACTTTCTATAAGAATGAACGCTGTTGATTCAAACCATTGATATACAGATGTTACTAGAAACAACAGAAATAACTATGAAAAGAAGGCCTAAATAGTTTGAGACCAAGAATCTCCTTGCTTATTGAAGTACTGTTTACAAAAGCAAAAATTTAACATGAGCTTTAGTGTTCTAGTAGATGATTGGATATTTGAACATGTCAGAATGTGGCCACAGTGAGATATATGGGATGAATTCCCTCGATTTGTGACATAGATGGACTTTAAGGCTATTATATCATATATAGTGAACCAGACAAAATATTTTAGTCATCTCACTAATGCACTTCTCAAATAGTAGAAAGTAAAATAGTGGCTGTCAGAGATGAAGAATGGAAGGAAAGAATGGGTGGGGATGGCCAGTGAGTACAGAGTTACAAGTGAACAGAAAGTAAGATGAGATATACCATATACTTCAAAATATCCAGGTGATTGAACTCTTACTACAAACAATAAATGTCTGAGGCAATGAACTCCCCTGATTTCATGATTGCACAATGAATATATATACATGAATGAAAATATGCATACTTTTTTCCTTAAAGCAGAGTCTCTTCTCTGTGTAGTTTTTTTTTTTTTTAAAGATTTACTTATTATGTATACAGTATACAGAACAGGGTATCAGATGTCATTATAGATGGTTGTGAGCCACCATGTAGTTGCCAGGAATTGAACTCACGTCCTCTGGAAGAAGAGTCAGTGCTCTCAACCTCTGAGCCATCTCTCCAGCCCCTCTGTGTAGTTGTTACTGTGGAACTCACTATGCAAACCGGGCTGTCCTGAAGTTGAGAGATCTACCTGCCTCTGCCTCCCAAGTTGTAGGGTTAAATGCATGTGCCACCTTGTATAGGAGCTTGCTTACCTGTATTGGTGGGGCTTTGAGTTTGATTCTCAGCACTGGAGAAAATAAATGAAACCAAGTTAATTTCAACAGAGTAGCTGGGAAAAGGTGTGTAACAAGATATGTTATCCAGAAGAGCAGGAGACCACTAGACTGCAACAAAGAATAGCTGTTGCTTACGTAAGTCTTGTCTAGTATATTGCACAAATTCTACTTGGTGTTATTAAAAACAAAAACAAAAAACAAACAAACAAAAAAAAACCTGGAGCCAGATAATGAGGAAAAGCTGAAATATCAGCGACAGAGAAACAAGCCACAGTCACTTCTCACCTAGCCAACTCCTCAGGCAAAAAGGGTAGATTCTCTATCCACAATTCCTCAAAGACTTTGCCTCTGAGTTCTCTGTAGAAAGAGAACCCAGGTGAAGGGAAGAACTCCTGCTTCCTCTTTCTCTGGCCATCTATATCATTTCCTCCTTCAGTGTTCCTAGTGCTAGGGTTAAAGGTGTGTGCCACCACTGCCTGGATTTATTTGGCCTTGACTCACAGAGATCTGTTTTTTTACTTTTGAATCAAGTAGCTTTAGAGGGATTACATTATTTTTTGTGAATCCAAGCTCTCAAACTCCAAACTCCCTACACTTACTTAGTATTAGTAATCCAAGCCTTTATATGTGTGTGGTGTGGTATGGAGGTTATCATTACACCTTCTCTGTATTAGCTTAGCTGCATGTGGTATTGCATACCTGTAACACCAACATTTGGAAGGTGGAAGCACAAGGATGTGGGATCAAGGCCAGCCAGAAGTTATAGTGAGATGCTGTCTCAAAAACAAGAGCAGGGGATGTAGCTCAGTGGTAAAGCACATGCTTTGCCTAACATGCTCAAGGTTGTATGTTCAGTCCCTAGCCTTGTAAAATACAATACTGGTTCAATTATTGATGATCCTGAATTTGATAATACCTTTAGAGTCCAAGGCCAAAGCCCAACACATCAAGAACAGCAACTTTTCTCTAAGTGTGTGCCTAGCATCCAGTAATAAAACTACTGTTGCCCTTTTCTCATGACTTTATTCAGATTGAAGTTAGCACCTGGTATCATTTTCTTTCTACCTAATGGGTGCCTTCTAACATTTCTTTGAGTGGAAAATAATAGATTCTCTCCATTTTTTATTATTGCTGTTACTTTGGTCTGGGGAGTTGTTTCATTTCTGCTGTTCTTTGTTTTGAAATTCTATATGAATTGGTGTTTTGCCTGCATGTATAACTGTGTAAGAGTTATCAGGTCTTAGAATTAACAAACAGTTGTTAGCTACCATGTGAATGCTGAGAATCAAATTCAGGTCCTCCTGAAGAACAGTCAGTGCTCTTAACCACAGAGCCATCTCTCCAGCCCTATTTCTGCTGTTTTTAAACATCATTATATTGAATTTAAAATTTATTTTATATATTTTTAACTTATTGTTGTGTGTGTGTATACACACCTATGTGAGTTTATGTGCACCACATGT
Organism: Sigmodon hispidus; assembly: GCA_004025045.1. Classification (NCBI taxonomy): domain Eukaryota; kingdom Metazoa; phylum Chordata; class Mammalia; order Rodentia; family Cricetidae; genus Sigmodon; species Sigmodon hispidus. The sequence goes on from PVIH01000622.1 coordinate 17,101, forward strand.
ACATAGATGTCTGCAGAGGTTAGAGGGTATCAAATCCTATGGAATTGGAGTTACAGGCAGTTGTAAGCTGCCTAATATGATTGCTGAGACCCAAACCTGGATCCCTTGTAGGAGCAATAAACATTCTTAGCTGCTGAGTCATCTCGCTATTCTCAGAGGCGTGCTTTTTAATAATGTTATTTCATTAGTTTTATATTGTTTCTGTTGAGAAGTCTAATATTTTAATTACTCTTTTTCTCTCCCTCAAATATTTATTTATTCGTTTTTATATGTATGAGTGTTTTCTCTGAATTTATGTGCATCATGTACATGCCTGATTCCCTTATTGTCCAGTTCAGAAGAGGATGCTGGATCCTTTGGGACTGGATAGTTGTGAGCTGCCAAATGGGTGCTGTGAATTGAACCAGTGGCCTCTGGAAAAGCACCCAGTGCTGTTACCCATTGAGCCATCTCTCCAGCCCCTCTTTTTAAAATTTTATTTTATTTATATGATTGTTTTGTCTATGTGTGTGTATGTGTACTGTATATATTCCTGGTATCTGTGAAAGCTAGAAGAGGGTCCTGTAAGCTGCCATGTTGGGCCTGGGAACTGAACTCAGATCCCCTGCAAGAACTGCAAGTTCTTAAGCATTGAGCCATCTCCTTAGTGTCTCTTCTTTTCTGTTTTCAGAAATTCTTTGTTGGCAAGCCCTATATTAACATTGTCAAAGCTCAGATGAACCCAGAGGCTGAGGCAGCATGCACAAGGCCTTCACATAAACTAAAGTAAAACACCTTAAAATAATATTCTCCAACAGCCTAATGGTTTTATTCCAACTTCTCAACCTCATGCTACAATTTGAAAACTGCCATAGATTATGTATAAATGTATAGATATGGTTTAGAATTTTATTTACTAAACGGTGTATTTGCCCCCAGGGACAGTAACTTTGGGACACTTTTATTCACAAGCTTGTCTTAAAGCTTTGTAAGAGCACATTTCAGGTTTCTTTTATTCTAGGGCTGGGCGTCCTTTCCCTGATTCCTAGTCAGAGCTTGATCCTTTTAGAGCATCCCCTGGCTGCTTTGTCATCTTTGATTTGGCAAGGACTCTACTGCAGATTGTTGAAACTCAAGGCACAGAAGTTTTGTGTGAACTTTGCCAGCTGTCAGTGTAGAGTGCTGCAGTCCTGTGTCTGCAGGCAGGGAACTTTATACCCAGCCCAGTGTTAACCAAGAGTCAAGCAGCTAAGTGCTGAAGATTTAAGTAGTTCTCTCCTCTAAAGCACTGTCTCACAGATTTCCGCTTTTATCTTCTCTGCTCATAAGTTTCATCTGCCTGAGATGCCCTCTCTATAGTCCAGAGAGTTTGTTCAAAACAAAGACAAAAGGCTGTAGATAGGGCTTCAGTACTAGCTCATGCCATAGCAGACTCTTAGACCCAGCATTCTAACATCCTTCTTGGAGAAATCCCTGTACTCGATGATTAAGTACTTGTAGAAAGGAGTCTAGCAGCAGGCTGATCTCTTAGCCCTACGTAAGCTCCATTTCAGGGTAGCTTCTCTGGTTCTTGGTCTTAGAGCTTCTAGTCAGTCTTGTCAGGGAAGGTGTGGCAGAGCAGAGCAGCTCACACTATGGGGCCCAAAGCAGAGGGAGAAAATGCTTGTTTGTGTTAGCTAGCTTCCTCCTTTTCCTGTGATTACATGTAGTGTGTCCCCATTCCTGCATCATACTGCTGCCCCCATGAGTTTGTGTCACCCACATTCAGAGCCATATCCTTGATCCTCTCTGGAAACATCCTCATACATACCTGGAAGTCTACTTCACTAACCCTAAGGTCTATTCAGGTCAAAACTAGCCACATTCTTGCTTTCTTCCATTGTTATAGCAGACCTTACTACAGATGGGTTGATAGAAGTAGAGAAAACAAAATAATATAGACTAACCCACTTCTGTGGCCCAAGCTCTCTGTCCATTTGTACCCTCCTGAAGCTAAGTGAGGTACTTGAGAAAACTATTACCTTTCTACTTCTGGTCCACACCCCTCTACTCTGCCTTATCCCTAAGGCTCTGTTTGATAAAGCATGTTAAGGTTGTATTTGAATTGTGTGTTGCTGCCATGGCCTTCTGAGGAGACTAAAACCCTTTCATAGGAGATGTGTTCAAACAGGAATCAGTAGAGAAGGGTGGGTGTGTACCCCAAGAGATCTCAACTTAATCTTAAAGGGGCCTATTGCAATAATGAGATGTATTCGAACCTTGTCTTGACTTAGAAATCAATGCAGACTGTACATTTTACTTTATGTATTTGACATTTGTTTTGATATAAAAGCATTTTTCTTAGACTTGGCATTATATGACTTCATAGACTCATGTGCTCCTGGATTGCACACGTGTGTTTGTCAGGACAACTTTCAGGAATTCTCTCCTTTTGCCGTAGGCTCCAGGGATCAGTTCCAGTTGTTAGATGTGTGTAGCAAGCATTGTTACCCACTAAATCATCTGAGGTGTGCCTTTGGAGCAGACTTTTTAAAATAATATTAACTGTTAATTCCTTATTTCTCATTACACTGAATGTGTCTTTAAATGTTGAACAAATTCTAATTGGTCTTAATAAGCACTGGGAGCCAGATATTGGGGTAAAAGCTGAAAGGTCAGAGAGACAAAGGAAAAAGCCACTGAAGAAACTTCTCGCCACTACTGAATCTTCAGTCTAAAAGGGGAAGATGCTGTCTCCACAGTCCTCAGGCTAGATGCCTCTGAATCCTCAGCTGACAGGGAAGGGAAGCTCAGGGGCAAATTCCTGTCTCCTGCCTTATATTCTTTCTCTGCCCAGCCATATGACTTTCTGTCTCAACCTTCCTAGTGCTGGGATTAAAAGTGTACACCACCCCTGCCTGGCTCTGTTTCTCCTCCATATTGGATTAGTTCAGGGTGGCCTTGAACTCACAAAGATCCAAAAGAATCTCTGCCTCCTGAGTGCTTGGATTAAAGATATATGCCACCACTGCCTGACCTTGTGGCTAGCTCTATCCTCTGATCTTCAGGCAAGCTTTATTTCTTTGAAAATACACAAAATGCCACCACATTTGAGGCTATAGTCATCTAATTTTTGTTTACATGGATAGCCAACCTTTACTTTTACCCCTAAAGAGTTTTCATGTGGACCTAGTTAGTTGCTACTGTGAGACAGAATCTTAAGATATCTGTATATTTAAGTTATTTATTGTTTTGTTGCATGTACAGGTGTACATGTAGGCAGTGGTCTTTTGCATGCCACAACATATGTGGAGGTCAGAGGACAGCTTTGCCAAGCCCCACCTTTCTATGTGCACCTCAGATTGAACTTGGGTTTCTTGGTATTTGTGGTGAACACCTGTAACCTGAGCCATCTTGCTGGTCCCTATGTACCTACCCTTTCCTGTTGCAGGATCCAAGTCATTCTGGCTAATGTACTTTTTTCAAAAACAGTTATAATCCTCTGAGGTAACCTTTTTCCTATTAGCCCAGAAAAGTCCTTTATATGAGGCTCATAATTGGATGTTCTAATACTCAATTGTTATGGGCAACAAAGCAGTGGCTTCGCTGGTATTTGGTTCCCTCTGAAAACACTGCTTTTCCTTTGCTGTTCTGCATGCAGTACCTTCTCCAGGAAAGTTCCGCTCCCCTGCAGCACCATCTCCATTGGCTCTTCGGCAACCGGTGAAAGCGTTTAGTAACCATGGCTCTGGTTCTGCTGGCCAAGAAACTACACAGTTCACACAAACCACCTCCTCACCTGGACCTCCTGTGGTGCAGAGCACAGTCCCAGCAAACCCTTCCAGCAATATCAACAGCGCCACTCTAACAAGACCCGCAGGGACAACTGCAATGAGGAGTGGCCTGCCCCGGCCGAGCGCCCCTTCTGCGGGGGGCATACCAGTGCCTCGCAGCAAGCTTGCACAGCCTGTTCGAAGGTAAGTGGTATGTGTACTCAGCACACTTGAGCCTATGAAAGTGAGCAGACTGCAGTCAATTCAATATTGTCTCTGCATTTAGTAGTGAGTGCGGACACAGTGGCTCCCACTACCTTAGTAAATTTAAGTAAAGCATTACCTCCTTGCTCTGAAGAGGTCTCTTCATTTGGACATTTATACCACCTTGGTTCAAATATTTTGTTCATTTGCCTAAAATAATTAAGCATCTCAGGCAACTCCTAGGACAAAGTTGTTACAGACACTTGAGTTGTTCATTTTGAGAATAACTACAATAATGATAAAAGCACAAGGGGATTATAAAGGTTCTGGCTGCTCTCCCTGAGTGACTGCTTTTCACACTGGTCCAGGTCACAATTAGCTGTGGAGTTTTTATAAATGTAGAGACCCAGCTTCTACCCCCAGAGATTCTAACATAGCTCCCTCTCCCCATTTTTCTGTTTAATCTTGAAATGATTCTGATCCCAGGGAGGTTGTGACCACACCATGTGATCTCTACCCTTCAAGAAGATGATTAGCACCATCAGTAGGTTTAGATATCAGCAATTTGTCTGACTTCAAAACTCTTACCCCATACCCCACACTGCCTGCCACTCTAGTGGTGGTAACACTTCATCGGCACAGTCATCAATCACTTGGCCTCACAGAACAATGGATTGGTTGTTCATGTGTTAGGAGAGAGTAAGACTTTGTTTCCTGCATTTTAATTAAGGAAAAGGGGTTAGAGGAATCACCTTGGATGAAGTAAAATTGAAAAACTGAAGATGCTGAGCAAGAAAAGGCTGTTCTACCAGCTGTTTAAAGGTGTTCTCCTAATAGTTTCAGTGTCACCTGAAAATAGTGAAGACATGTAACAGAGTGTGTGCGTATTTTGTAGAGATGTATGTGAAAAATCATAAAATTCCTTTATTTCAGATCCTTGCCAGCTCCTAAGACGTATGGTAGCATGAAAGATGAGAGCTGGAAAGATGGCTGTTACTGACCAGCAGAGACAGGAACATAGAAATCCACAGCTTCATGGACACCCCTTCACCAGGCTGAAACCAACTTTTATATGCAGACTCTGCAGATAAGACTCTTGGGGTTGTAAAACCCCAGCCCTCTCTGTCTACAATAGCACAAACTGGCAGAGATGATGAAGCAGCACTTTAATACCATGTAACATCGGATATGTTTGGTAATCATGCAATCACCCTCCATAGGGTCATTCTTAGTTTTGTTCACTAGAAACACGGTTCATTTTTTATTATATGACAGAGGCCACTATCTGGGCAAATACCTAATGGATGCCAAAGAGAAATGCCCATTTGTAAAGAGAGAGTACCTTTGTACACTGGAAGATGATGATTCAGGCTGTCCAAAACCTCACGTTCAACCTACTTTACTGTACAAATAGTATCAATAAACATTGTGTTAACAAGAACTAATATTCTGACTAACTAAATTGTTTTATTAGCCCTTCAGAACAGAGTAAACTAAAGATTGGGAGGGAAAAAGGAAGGACTTGAGCTAAAGACCTAAAACATGCTACCTGTGTTTAAGAATAGTTTAAATTTATTTTGAAGGCTCATTGGAAAAAAATATTATTCTTTTAAATCTTACATTTTAGATGTAGTTCACACATAGCCACCACCAGATGGTGGCACCATGCATACCCACCGAGTTGCATCGACATCTCAAGACTTCAGTGTGCTTGTTTTGATTGCCAAAAGGGCTTGCTATCATTTACACAATCTCTAAAACTTTATAGTTCCTGGCTCAGGAAAGATGGCCTTTGCTATTGAAGCCAACTTACTCACATGCTGTTTTCTGTCACAGAACTAGAAGATCTTGTTTCCATTACCAGGTTTTTATGATGTGAAAGAAGTTGTATGTGTCTTTACTCTTGATCAAACAACACCTCAGAGCTTACAACCTGGAATAAAAGCATACTGCAATAGGAGGGGAAATCTATGCATTTAACTACAGAAGCCTCTGGGGATGACAGTTGTATTGTTGCTCTATGATGTGGGAGTAGATCCACTTTAAGCTGAATAACTGTATGAAGTATCTTTTAAAAATACTGTCTCTTTTGACTTAGATTCTGCCTTACATCAGTGTTTGCATTGTTTGGTAAAAACCACCCAACTCTTAATTTGCTAAATAACTTGCTTTCTATGTGTGTATATATCCCCTTGAAATCAGTCGTTTCGGTTTTATTGGGTTATTACCAAACTAACTTGAGCTGACTTCTCATTTTTTTATAATTAAGATCTGTTTTTTAAATACTTAATCTTGACAGATCTAAAATATTGGCAGTTGGGTCACAATGAAGGTGGAGGGATTTAAACATGTTTCCTGTTAGTTGAGGATGTTCTGTAAGCTGGAAGTAGAAATGGAAGGAAAGCTTCCTGCTCAGGAAAGCTTCCATCAAGGCGATGATAACACAGAGCCAGCCTGCAGGCCACAATTGCCTGGCCGGGCAGGGAGGCCTGCAGCTAGCTAGTGCCGGGAACTGGAGTATAGATGCAAGAACTTGTGCCCTTGCATTTGAAGGTGGGACACGGAAAGGAGGGGTCTCCATAGTGATGAACTGAAACTGTTGTTTTCAGAGGGAGATGAGACATGTGCTTTGGTGGGGAGCGTCTCGTGTAAATCTAACAAGGAAGTAGCCACTGTCTCTGTGCAATCACATGTGCACACAGCAAACAGGTCTCTGCTTCAGTGTAACATTTCAAAAATAAATAATAAATGCTGCAATCTAGTTATTTAAAAGAACTTTAATGAAACATCTATTACATTTTTTAAGTTAGATAATCAGTTTCAAAAGGAATATTCAGGTTATTTAACATTGATTATAAATGGCTGCATCAGAAAAAATATCTATTTTTTTTTAATTAAACTATTTCATCACTTCTTTAAAGATGTATTTTGGGTCTGAGTTTGGTGATATTATTTTACTTGCTGCTGTACTACCACAGACTATTGGCTTTCAGTTTCCTAAAGAGAAAAATTGCCTTCTTACTAGAAAGCCTTTGTGTATGGCCAGTTTTTCTGTTTGGGAAAATCTAAGGATTTACTGTGGTTAGTCGTACAGAAGAAATGTGGATTTGATAAACTAGTGCCTATGATTTTAACTTATGTTTGATATATAGTAGTAAGGGGTTATGAATGTTTATTATTTTGTGCCAACAGCCCAGAATTGTCACTTATATGTCAGCAGAAAACTATGACCTCTGCTTCCAAAGTTATTTAATTTTCTCAGTGTTTGGATGTTATTTTTTGTAAGTGTGTTAATAAAAGTGTAAAAAATTGGAAAAATATAAATATTCTTAAGCATTTGCTGGATCATTTTTCTACAAAACTTGTTTGTATATTATAAAACCCTCTGAAGAGTTGACTTCTCAGTTTTCATACCCTGGAAATCACATTTTGTAAAACTGGGGACCATTCATAATTGTCAGATACTTTTTTAAATTATCTCAGAACATCACTTTTATACAAAAAAAAAGTTTTTTTGAAAGGAAAGAAAATGAAATACATATGTAGCCCCAGGTGTTTGTATATCTCTAGGATGGTCTAGACTATGTATGTTTAAATTGACTTAATTCACTGTACAGGCATTCAGTTTTGACAGTCTGATGCATGGTCCTTTTAGATCACATGGCGTTTGATTTGCAAACATTTCTATAGCTGAACTTGTAATATGTGGTTGCCTCCTTAATAAACAGCCTGACCATAATGTTTACTATTAAATCTATATTCATTTTCAAGTGTTTTATTAATTTCTGGATATGGCAAGATTCCTTCTCTTCCCCCCACCCCATTGCCTACAGTTGGTCTTAATAAAATTTCTCAGTTGTCTTTTTTAAACACAGAGACTCTAATCTTATTGCCCTTTCAGAGCCTACTAGAAATCTGGGATTTGGTCACTGTAGTCTCTCTCTCATTTCATATTTGAATTATTTGAAGCAATCGCAGTTTATACTCGATTTGTTCTTGAAGCCTTTTCATCTGCTCTGAATTGATATATAGCTAGAAAAAGCATCTATAAAGCAAATGGAAAAATTCAATGCATTTTCAAGCCACACACTTATTTTAGATGAGTGTGTGGCTCTTCTATGGGTGGACCTGAGACTCGCTTGTTAGTGAATTCTAGTTGTTCTATAGGAGATGCTCACACCTGCATTACATTCTGTCTCACTGATGACACACACACACACACACAAAAATGACACCTACATTGGAATTCTTCTTTCTAGGCAGCTGGAACCTTGAAGAACCACTTGAATAATTGTCAGTATATTTATGTCAAGGAAGAAGTTTATCTAGCCATGCATTTTTTCAACAGGAAAACCTATGTGGAGGCTCTTGGGAAGTATTTATTGTATTAATGCTTATTTGGACAATTAGGTAAATTGCACAGATTTGCCATCCTAGTACTAAAGCAGGAGAATTGAGTTCAAGGCCAGTCTAGACTACATACAGTGATGTTGTCTCAAAAAAAGAAAAGGCCTATTTTGAAAAGGTAGAATAAACATTAGAGAAGACAGCATAGTAGGAGGCAGTTCTCATCTACTGTAGGTCACCTTAGGAAAGATTGTCAACAGTTAACAAAGTTACAGGTAATGAGGCCTAAATTCTGCTGTTCTGCACACTAGAGTGAATCTCATAGTCCACAGTAGTGTTTATCTCAAAATAACTAGAAGGGCTATTTTGAATATTCTCATAAAATAACTGTGCTAAATATTCTATTATAAATTATATGCATGCATCAAAACATCCTTTCTCAACATAATTGTCAATTACTAACAATAAAAAGGAAAATTTATTTTTTTAATATTTTTTAAAGTAATGTTTACCTGTTGCTTTAATAAAAAAAAGTATAAAGACAAATGACTGGCTGCAGTTCTACAATTCAGAAATTAATATTGAAGCATTCATCAAACAATTTTATAACTAATTATATTGGTTATAAAATATAAAGTTGAAGGATAGAAAGTATTTTTAAATGAACATCTTTCTCATTTAAAATCATGAATGCATTTGCACTTGAAGAGGGTATGACTGGCTGCTGTAGAGAATTTGATGTTCATCCTACTTTCTCCCTGGGACAGTCATCATATACATTCTTTTATTGGTGAAACATTCATTAGCTCTTCTTATAACCAAAGAAGTTAGAAGAATACAGCACGTCAGAAAGGAGAATCCATTACAGTGGTTCAACCTTGGAAATTCTTCTGACATGTTTTCTGTCTGTGGAACTGGGGTCAGTCATGCTTGGCAGTTAACTTTCTTAATTCCAGAGTCACTGGTGACTGTTGTGATTTACACAGACTGCTCATGCCTAGTACTTGATTCCAGAAAGAATGTACAAATATTAATGTCTCTATTTCCTAGCCCTTTGTCGAGTCTTTATTGCCAGCCCAGGCTCCAAGCCATGGATTGACAGTATGGAATACAGTAGTAGGTCTGTCTGTCTCTGCCTCCCCAGTGCTGGGATTACAGACTCATGCTGCAGCTTTTTATGTGGGATTGAACTAGGGTCCTCATGCTTAATTGGCAAGGACTTTACCAACTGGTCCATCCTCCCCAGCTCATAAACCAAAAAAATACTTTTTAAACAAACAGCGGACATCATCAGAGACTTAAGATGCTTTGTGTTGAGTTCAGCTTCAGAATAACTTGGAGGGCAGCTGGAATACAGAATTCTATGTCCCTCATCCAAGAGTACCAAAGTCAGCATCCCCCAAATTCTAAGGTACTCACTAGTGGATTTATTAATTAATTGAGTGTGGCCAGAAAGTTGAAGTTAAAGTGGCCTGGCCTGTGAGAACCACAATGATGGAGTTGGGGAAGCCTGCTGCTGGTGGCATTACTTGCCCAACAGGCTTTTGTGGGGGCTTTTCACACAGGCCATGAACACAACAGCTTCCATAACACAGACATGTGGCTGCAGCAGAGGGTGTGGGTGCCTTCCTTGAGCTCAGAGATGAGAGTAGAGGCAGGGGTGGGAAACTCGACTTTCGGTGGGTTGACTCCTTTCTCTTCCCGGTTTCCAGACATATATGCAGACAAAACACTAATACATAGAAAATTAAAATCAAAGTGGTATCTACAAAGGCAGCATACTGGGGCAGAAACTAATGCACTTAAAGGTATTGAAGTCATACAATGCATATTCTCTGATCATAAGAAATGAAGGCAGAAATCAACTATGGAAAGGTACCTGGAAAAAAACACAAATATCTGAAATTTTAAAACACTAATTATTAATAGCCAAGGATCAAAGACAAAGTCAATAGCAAAACCAGAAAGTGCTCTAAATTGCACAAAAATAAAAAGTATACAAGCAGAGAAAATTAAAGTGACTAAGAAGATGTATAATACTAGTTCTTGAATGGGGGGGAGGCAAGCGTTGTGGCCTTCTACAAAAAAGAAAAAAAAAATCCACTCCCGCAATACCAGTAGCCTGTGACTGTATTAGCTAGATTACACGGCCAAGGAGATTACAATGGGCTTTGAGATGTTCAGCTGACCACAATGGATAGATACTCAGGTGTGACAAAAAAAAAAAAAAAAAAAAAAAAAAAATCACAGTGATTCCTCCACCTTGAGCTGCTTTGTGTTTTCATTCCCCTTTACAGAAATCTTGTGAGGCTGTGCACTCTCAACCGGAGAAGGGGAGAACATAATCCCAATCTGCATTTTGTCTGGATTTCTGCCCCCAGTATTAGGGAGTAACTCTCTGGTTTGTTTACTTATTACCTCCAGCAATAAATTTCTATTTCTCTGAAGTGGAACCCATTTCCCCTTGCATAGGTGTGTGTGGGGTCTCTATTCCTGGCATCCCACAAGGAGCAGAGGGGACTGGGACATCCACTCTTATCCGAGCCAACCAAGTTACAGAGACCCAACACAGACAACTTTACACCTAGAGTAGAGATGTGAAGGGAGGAGAGTCACCGGATAAGACTCCCCCCCAAAAACCCCAAACCCCTTAAAGGCACAGCCTCCCCAGCTCTGGGCCCCTCTACCCCAGAAGCCTGTGAGCTTGCCATGAACACATTCACTCTGCACTGGACTGTTTCCCTGCCTTTTAATTCTTTAACTGAGGGAAAGAACTCCCCTGCTAGCCGCTATCACTTGGTTCTAATCAGGACGCTCAGTGGCAGCAAGTGCTTTTATCCCGAGGCTTGCTGTGTTCCGGAAGCTTAAGGGTGTCCTGCACCAATGCTTTCATTAGGCTGGAGAAAACGGCAGAGACCGGACAGCTAGCTCTTCCTTACCTAGTCCTCAGTGTGCTTATTATATAAATATTGTCTTTAAAAGGAGTAAGGGAAAAGAATACGTGACAAGTCTATTTTTGCCTTATTTTATTTTTCTCTTTGTGGTCCTGGTGATCCTGGAGCTCGATATGTAGCCCAAGCCAGCCTCGATCTCACTGAGCTCTTCTTCCTGCCTCTTCCTCTCAAGTGCTGGGATTAAAGGTGTGTGTCACCATGCCTGGCCCCATTGTCACATTTTTAAACAAAATAGCCAATTGTCCTCAGTGAGCTGTTTAGGATGCTGTTATATATACTGGGCACTAGGGGGCGATCTTGTTTGCTCTGGGAATGTTAAATTTCCAATCCAGCTTGCTCTAAATTCAGATTGTTTTTCTGTACAAATGAATCAGTGTGATATTTTCACATTAATTAAAGTGAGTGTACACAATGATCAAATGTGCTACCTTGTTCATAATCTTGGAACAGGAAAAAGCAAATTCAATACTATAGGAGCTGAGGGAGCAAAAACGAAGTTTAGCTAATAAAAATGACCAGCTCTGGGACTGAGAGGTTGGCTCAGGAGTTAAGAACACTGGCTACTGTTCCTTGGGACACAGATTTGATACCCAGCAGCTGCATGGCAGCTCTGAACCACCAGCTCTGAGCTCTAGTCTAGGGGATCTGGACTGTTATGGCCTCTGCTGGTACACATTGGGTACATATATCTGCCTGCCTGTGTTTCCCAAGTGCTAGAATTAAAGATGTGTGCCACCATGCCTGGCAGAGAAAAAAATTATAAATGAGAGCAGAATCTAACTTGCATTTAATTTCTTCATGACACCATGAACACTTTAAGAATACACACTCAGAGGAGGTTGACTAGTACAAACTCTACCAGGTGGCCCTTAAAGGGAAATGTGTCTAGTGGACACATACATGCATGCATAGATGGGGTCCTGCGCCTCAAACCGTGGGTCTGTGTATGCTAGGCCAGTGTTCTATTGCAGAGCTACAGGCCCAGCAGTAGAATTTTTTTTTTTTTTTTTTTTTTTTTTTTTTTTTTTTTTTTTTTTTTATGCTTGGATTTCAGTCCTCAGATGAAGCAGGCAGAGGATGTCAGGGCAGAGTCAGGGTACATGCTTCCTCAAACAGTCCAGGAAGTCCCTTTCAATCTTGTTAACTCACATGTACGGGCCATTTTGAGGCCTTTAGCCTGGTGATCCAACTGAAAGACACAAAACTAAATTTAAAAGGCACTGAAAAGCAGCACACCTCTCTCACTTTCTACAGAACCCCCACCCTTACATTGTCTCTATTACTTCAGGTCCAGGATTCAAATCCCACTGTTCCTAGACTCACCTACCCTCAGCCCTCCCCTGGCCTTTTCTTAGTCCCTCCTCAGGATCCATTAGCTTCTATTTTTGTGCGGGTCTACTCCTACATAAAGCTAGGGATTCCTTCTCTATAACTTGAGGGATCAGGGTCTGTGGATCCTGCAGAACCACCATCATATGCTAGCATCATACTTCTCTCTTGCCTCCAGGAAGAAGGTGAGGATTCAATATTCCTAGCCAATGTTCAACACAGGTAGAAACAAAATGTTAGGCATAAGCTGTTAAGAGGTGCTATATCATACCTCAGTTCTCTCTCTCTCTCTGACAGAAACAGTTATCAAAAGTGATGGAGTCTCCCTCTTCTGTGCTTGAATGAGGACAATGTGGAGGCTGCTGCCAGCCTACAAGGATATATAGCAAAGGAATTGCCTTTGTAGCTTTAAAGCACCGGGATTTGCTGTCTGTTATTGTAGCATAGACCAGCTCTTCCTGATTATCATATCATCTGTCCAGCTCCATCCAAGCAAAAGGAACTGTAATTTCCCCCAGTTCACTAGTGAAGAAACTGAGGCAGGAAAAGATTAAGGGGATTGCCCAGCATCATGTAGCCACTGAGTCCTGAGGCTCGCATGAGTGGCTGTTTCAGGAGGCTTTCTCTGATCAGATGTCTCCACTGCGTGGGTCCTGAGGATGGAGCTCTGGTCATCGGGTGTGATAGCTAGTATGTCACCCCACTGCTCCCCACTCTTCTGTTTCTTGGTTTCCTACTTGATCACTGAAAATTCCAAGAAGGTGATAGGAAAAGATTCACAGGGATAGGAGGGGTCATCTTTTAAAGATGGCTTTCTTCGAGAGTTTAAGAACATTTCTTCTTCTATTGCCAATTATTTGTTTGCTGTTATGTGTAAGCTTCTACGGGCTACCATGTTGGGCTGGAGGTAAAACAGTGTTCTGGATATTTCTGTGTGTTTGAGGTACAATTTATGTGGGACCTTCAGCAAAACAGATTGCCCTCCCTAATGTGGATGGGCTTCATGTCCTCAGTCCAGGGCCAGAACAAAGCTAGCCTGAATTCTCTGAAGATGAAAAGATGCTGTAACTGCCAGTCTTCAGACTCTACTCAATGCCGCTAACCCACCAGGCACACTGGTCTCCCCAACGTCCATCATTCCATGAGCCAATTCCTTCCAACAAATATTTCTCATCGTTTCCTATTGGTTCTATTTCTGTGAGTAATCTAACTGATACACACAGGATTGATAACTCAAGGAGCATTCTCCCTAGACACACTAGATCATGGGGATGTTGGAGCTGTTCTTCAATGGTCCTCCAAGTATTTCAGGTTGTGATGAAAGTCTTACTATTACTGTTGTTTTCAATGTGATGCCCTTCCCCAAAGGAAACAGCACTTTGTCCCAGGTGCTTTGGCATCCTATATGGGGAAGGTGTTAAGTTTATTGGGGGACCTTCCATGAGCCTTTTGAGCTTGTACTGTTCCATTCTGGAAATGTTCTTCCAGACAGTAAGAGTTGTGGAGTAAAGCTCTGTGTACCTGGCTCATGATTTTTCTGAGGGATCTTGCTTGGGAAAATACCTGGATGGATCCCAACAATGACTAATTAAATCAGTGAATGATCAGTCACTCATAGAAGAACAAGATGCTTTGGAATGAAGACACCAGGCTGAATTTTAAGACCTGCCAAGTCCTAGACCAGGTTGTAACAAGGAGCCTGTGCCATGAAGCGAATCAGGAATATGATTTTAGTGAGTTTACTTGTATTTGATATGTGAAGACCTGTTCATGGTATAATCTCTCTGTACAAGGATAAGAAATGGGCAGTTATTTGATGGAAGGAAACCTGTTTTCCAAACAAAGTTAAATCATGAGGAAGCTGTTGACTGTTCTACAGCTCTTTGCTTCCTAGCAGAATTGAGGATCTTCTAAAAAAGAAAAACAATGGCTCCAGAGCACACTAGTTATTGAAATCCACTATTAAAAACTGGCACCTCTAGATACACAATCTAAATCAGCAAGCGAGGAGACATATATGAAAGGAAGAGAGAGGAACCGTGATTAGCCAATGAAAAAAGTTGCCAGAAGTGAGCATTTCCGGCCCAGGAAGTCCTGACTCTCATCAAAGCTATTCAGTCCCAGCCCTGTCCTCTGGTTCAGAAATCACCACTGTGTGTCCCTCCCCCTCCCCCAAGATCCGTGCAGGCCTGTGCTCTGCTGTAATGAGCCCCACCTGCTTCCCAACCAATTATTTTCCTTCTAAGAAGCCTCAAGCTGCTGTTGGGAAACCAATCCCCAACCCCCTATTCCACCCGATGCTCACAAACTTGGTTCAGCTGCTGCCATTCAGGGCCCCTCTTTTCTATTGTGAGCACCGTCGCCTGTTGTGAGTAGACTCTCCACCCAGGCTCGATATCTGTCTTCTACCAACTCCCTTTCATCTTTCTCTTCATATACCACACCCCAATGGCTGAAGCTCTGGGAAAGCAGCTCTGGTTCAGTGGCGTCTTCCAGCAAGACCAGGCTGCCAGCTGAGCTCACAATTGGATTTGTGTATGGTGATGGCAGAGGCTAGAGCACCTAGGAGCCAGTCTGAGGAAACATCTTGACTACTGGCTGAGATGATGATAAAATCCAGACCTAATGTGGAGCTGAGATCTTCAACTCCTGGGCGAGCAGACTGGAGCATTGTAAGTAGGAAGACGGCTTGTGTGCCAGAACATTTCATGTAAACAGATCAATTGTCATGAATGGGGGGGGCAGATGGTTTTTAAAGATCAACCTTTTCTTTTCCAAGTGAAAACTACACCCCAAATCACATGAAAAGCAATAAGAACTGAAAAGATAGTGGGGCATGCCATTCCAGTTTTGAGGTGAGGGTGGGGAGACTGAACCAATCAAAGGAAAGAATCAGAGTGGCAAATCCAGCTGACCATGAAGCCTCCTCTTGAGCTTTCCAGTCTTATGAAGCAAAGGAGACAGAAGCAAGACCCACAGTCTACCTAAGAAGAACAAACAGGATGACATGCCCTATGTCACAGGAACCAAAATCTATTACAAATGAAAGATTATTCTTACCTTCTGTAGTAGTTTGAATTGGCACAGGTGACCACTTCCTAAATATAACACCATAGCACAGACACTAAGAACAATAATCTATAAGAGGGACTTCCTGAAACTGAGAAGTTTCTGTAAGGCCAAGGACACAGTCATTAAAACAAAATGACAGCCTACAGAATGGGAAAAGATTTTCACCAGCCCTACAAGTGACAGAGGACTGATCTCTAAAATATATAGAGAACTCAAGAAACTAGAGCCCAAAACCCTAAATAGCCCAATTAAAAAATGGGGTTCAGAACTAAAAAGAAAATTCTCAGCAGAAGAATTACCAATGGCTAAAAGGCACTTGAAAAAAATGTTCAACATCTTTAGCCATCAGAGAAATGCAAATCAAAACAGCTTTGAGATACCACCTTACACCTGTCAGAATGGCTAAGATCAAAAATACAGATGACAGCCTATGCTGGAGAGGATGTGGAGCAAGGGGAACACTCCATTGTTGGTGGGAGTGTAAACTTGTTCAGCCACTTTGGAATGCAGTATGGAAGTTTCTCAGAAAACTGGGAATCAATCTCCCCAAGGACCCAGCAATACCACTTCTGGGTGTATACCCTAAAGACGCACATTCACACCCCAAAAGCATTAGCTCAACTATGTTCATAGCAGCATTATTCGTAATAGGAAGAACCTGGAAACAACCTAGATGCCCATCAACTGAGGAATGGATTAACAAACTGTGGTACATCTACCCAATGGGGTACTACTCAGCAGTAAGAAAAAATGATATCCTAAAATTCACAGGCAAATGGATAAATTTGGAGAGTATCCTCCTGAGGGAGGTCTCACAAACCCAAAAGGATAAGCAGGGGATGTACTCACTCATTAGTGGACTTTAAGCAAAAACATTCTTATTTCAGTGAAAGATGATGGGTGAATAAAGTGATTTAAAACACACACACAGACACACACAAAAACAAAACAAAACAAAAACCTTCTGGTTTGACTGTAGAAGGGTTGCTTAGCAGAAATTTGTGGTGGCCATAGTGCATCCGTGGGCATTAGCTGTGACCTACTGTGCTTTCTTCATCTGTAGCTGAGCCTATCCTGGTTTGGGGAGCTTTAGATTATATTTTGTATTTTTCATTTATTTTAGAGAAAAGAGAAGTTTTATTACTAATGGAGTTCTTTTTTAGCTATTGTGGATGTTTTGCTTTTTTATAAAAAACAAAAATTTATTTATGTAAAAAAAAAAGGTGTGGCCTTTTTGGAAGAAGTGTGTCACTGTGGGGGTGGGCTTTGAGGTCTCTTATGATCAAGCTACACCAGTATCTCAGTTCACTTCCTGTTGCCTGCAGATCAAGATATAGAATTCACAGCTCCCTCTCCAGCACCATGTCTGCCTGCACATGGCCATATCCCACCATGGTGATAATAGACTGAATCTCTGAACTGTAAGCCATCCCATTAAATGTTTTCTTTTATAGGAGTTGCCTTGGTTATGGTGTCTTTTCATAGCAATAGAAACCCTAACTTAGACAATCATCCTTCAGTGATGAGGGCGCTGAAGAGGTAACAGTAACAAGTGACACAGCCATCCCCAGACTTCAAGGAAGATATCATTCTTGTTTATGTTGCTTGGGACTTTCACAGCTAAATACATCAGAGTGAATGTGTAAAGCCCTGGATTAGATGTGTGTGTGTGTGTGTGTGTGTGTGTGTGTGTGTGTGTGTGTATGTGTGATGTTACAAAAATAAACAAACAGGAGTTAACAAGAAACTTACAGACTTATCCTTGAGAAGCCAGGACAAGATGATCCCAGTGGCCAGTGAAATTGTCACAGTTTCATAATAGAATCTTTGGTAAGAAATGACCTGTCACTTAAGGGTGAGAACTGAGTTTGAGGTTCTTCCCATCTTAGAGTCTCATGACTGAGGAAGGGAGTCAAGCTAGAGGATGGGGGGCTAGGTTCATGGGTCTTTTTCTTAAGAATAATTCAATAGACCTCTCAGGAGCACACTCCATGGGCTTCTGTGGGTGAGACATGGACTTCTGCTGTTGTACCATTGAGACTGGGTGCATCCTTACAGCCGTGGGCCTAGCTGGTTAGCAGCTGCCTTGTGAGAAGATGTAACTGTGCACAAAATTAGCTGGGTTGCTTTTGACCACATTAGCCTCCCTTCAACTCAAACAATAACCAGAAATACAGCAACTTAAGTAAACTGGTCCTAACAACCTCTGACCCTGCCTTTTAAGAATGTCTCCATTTCAAAAAGAGTGGTGGTGATTCACACCTTCAATCCCAGCTCTCAGGGAGGCAGAGGCAGACAGATCTTCGTGAGTTCAAGGCCAGCCTGGTCTACAGAGTGATTTCTAGGACAGTCAAAGCTACACAGAGATACCCTATCTTGAAAAACAAAACAAAAAACAAAAGAAGAAAGAAAGAAAAAAAGAGAAACCACCAGGCCCAGCAGGTATTTACTACATGGCAAAATGTCTCATGATTTTATAACTTATTTAAGACTTTAAGGAAAGGAGATATTCTACTTACTCTCTGGTTTAAAAGGCTTCAAAACAATGCATTTCCATCCCCCCAAAGTGCTTGGTATTAATTAGCAAATCATGATTCAATTTAGCCAAATTGGTATATTAACCCTTGAGTATATAGACAGATGTGTCAAAACTTGACCCTCTTGGCAAACTTCCAAGCTGAATCATAACAAAGGTTAACAAATTCCATGGGTCAGTGTCACAGTAATTCACTTAAGGTGACAGTCACATTTCTTGACAAAATCCCTCCTAATGGCAAGAGCTCTGAAAGCCGACCCATCTAATGGCACTTACACTATCCGAGGCCCTCAGCAGCTTTGTCACTGGTGAGTGGAGCCATAAGGATACAATCCACAAGTCAACATGAACGACAGGGCCAATTAAAGTCATGAATCTACCTTCCTGGCGCTGCTGGACTTATCGAGTTTTAAGTGACCACTAAGACAAGCGGGGGTGGGCAGACTTAAGAATGGTGAGGATCCCAGATTCGCCACTAGACATCTCCTGTTTATTCTTTAATGAATCTATTTATTTGCTTTACATCCAGCTGTTCCCCCCCCTCTCCTCTCAGTTCCTCCCGAGCAATGTTTATTTTGAATAGTGGAAGTATCTTGTCTGCACTTGTCCTTGGCCTCTTAGCTTGGTGGGAAAGGGTTGATAGGGCATTTTGGGGGTGGTGACATTTCCTGTTGAAAGACCTCAGTGGCATTTACTACTTCCGGACTCAGAGCACAGTCTTTCTATACATATTTTCAGCTGAAATTGTAGAGAAAAATGGCTGTTTGTGTACCTGATATCATACAAGTAAAGTCCCCAACTACACTGCAAAGCCACTGGGAGCCATCAGACAGGACAGCAAAGCAGCAGGAATGCAGGCGTGGCTCTTGCTGGATGTCACAGGGACCTAGTCGCTGCATGCACGCTGGCTCTTTATAACCTGTTTTTAATAGCAAGACATTCAGTATTTTAATCAGTATGCATCTCAATATGAATATGTTCATATGAATATGAATATGTTCCTCACAGACAGGTTAAAAGTCTATGTTTTAGTGAGTTTTGGTTTACAGAATTGATGGACTTTTGAGGAAAAGCTGACCACTGCTGGCAGTCTGCCAGGGTCAAATGGCAGAGCGTACAAATTGTCATAGAATCACAGGAGCAAGGGGGATGAGATGCTATGCATTTCCTGCTTCTAAGGTCATGTGACCCCCTCCAGGCCTCTGCTGGGATGAACTCTTTCTTTAGTTGCTTCAAACAACAGAACGTGAACAAGAAAAGAGAACTTCTGTAAAAATGGTCAAGAAATGTCAGTGTAGCATCATTGACAAGCAGCTTTGAAAAGGGCAGGTGATGGGAGAATTGGGGCAGGGATCCCCCAGGAGTGCTCAATGGGTTTATCCCTCTAGTCATTGCTCTTGTAGATAAAGGCTTCCACGACGTCTGAGTCGTTGCTGCCATCCAGACTCTATCCTCACAGCTGTACTTAGTCCTGTGACAGGCCAGTTGGGGCCACTTACAGCTTAAATGTTATTAGATGTATCCTTCCGAGAGGCTGCTGTGCTTCATAAATCTTGCTGGACATTTACCCTAAGAAAATGAGATGGTGTTTCACCCAGGCCAACCTTGGACCTATGCTTTCCTTGAAAGCTTTGCATTTATTTCTGCCGGTGTCTAAAAGTTAAGTGTGTGTGTGTGTGTGTGTGTGTGGACTGGAGAGATGGCTCAGTGGTTAAATTCTTCCAGAGGACCTGGGTTCAATTCTCAGAACTAAGGTGGCAGCTCCCAACCCTCTATAACTGCAATCCTCCTGGGGAAAATCCAATGCCCTCCTTTGGCCTCTATGGACACTGCAGGCACATGGTACACAGACATATATGCAGGTAGGACACCCATGGACATAAAATAAAAAACAGAGGCTAAAAAAATATGAAGAAGGTTTGATAGTTTGAGGCCTTTCGGTTATGTATTCTCTTAGGGTTTCAACTGCTGTGATAAAATACCATGACCAGCAGCAACATGGGGAGGAAAGGGTTTATTTTGCTTATATCTGCAGGTAACAGTCCATCACTGAAGGCGGTCAAAGCCGGAACTCAAGCACAACAGAACTTGGAGGCAGGAGCTAATGCAGAGGCCAGGGAGGAACACTGTTTACTGGCTCGCTCTTCAAGGCTTGCTCAGTCTGCTTTCATATACGATCCAGGACCACTTTCCCAGGGATGACACCACCCACAGTGAGTGTCCTCCTTACATCAATCATCAACCAAGAAAATGACCCCAGAGACTGTCCATAGCCCAGTCTGGTTCAGACATCTTCTGGGGTGGGTTCTCACTTCCCAAATGACTCTAGCCTGTGTCGAGTTGATATAAACTAGAGAGCACATGTATAAGGTGAACACAATTTAATATTGGGATTGGTCTATGGACAAAAGCCTTTCCCCTTCTGTTTCTACCCCTGACTCCCCAAGGCAGCATCAAGCCATCCTCTCCACAGTAGCTGTCAGTGCAGGTGCAGGATGTGGCAAGCTCAGGTCTGTTATTACTCTTCTGATGGGCTTCCAGTCTCTCTGACTATAAACTCTGACCTGAAAAAAAAATATTCTGAGGGTTTCCAACTGTCTTCCTATATCCTTTTGTTTTTCAACATAACTCTTTATTGATTCATTGGGAGTTTCACATCATGCACCCCAATGCCGCTCTGCTTATGTCTTTAAACAATTATTTTTATTTTTCATGCATGAGTGTCTCTGTATCTATGTATGTGTACTATGCACATGCCTGTTGCCTGAAGGGGCCAGAAGGGGGCATCAGATCCCCTAATCCTGTAGTTGTAGATGATTGTAAGCTGCCATGTGTATCTGGGCTTTGAACCAGTGCTCAACCATTAACTCATCTCTCTAGACTCATGCATGTCTTTGCTATTTTAAGGTAGTTTTCTTTTGTAACTTAAAAAACAAACAAACAAAAAAAAAAAACTCTTTTATTTCTTTTGTAACAATGTGTGTGTGAGAGATGGTCTTTGTGTAGCTGTGTATACCCAGGCACAGTATCCCCAGATGTCACATCCCCTGGAGTCATGAACTATCCTTAATGGTGCTGGGTACAGAGCCCAGCCTCTCCAGGAGCAGCAAATGCTCCCTCCCAATCTCTGCCTCATTCTCCAGCCTCTTGATAGCTTTCTTTTCAAAATATTTTATGTAGAGCTTTTTACTGTCTCCAGTGGGCAGGTTGGCTCTCATTCCATGCTCTGGTATTCCTCCTGAGGAAAAATAATTATTGAAATGTAATTTACATATGGAAAAGTGCGCAGATCTACTAGTGTTCCACAAGTCTTTTCTCTCATCTTAGTGAGAATGATTTGTTAAGATTTCTGTCTTTAAACCAAGGCGTGGTGGTGTAGGCTTGTGATCTCAGATACTCCAGAGACTGAGGCAGAAGGATCATGACTTTATGTCTGGGCTAAAGAACAAGTTTAGGGTCGTCTGGCTTAACATAGTGAGATCTTATCTCAAAATATATTTTTGGGGCTGGAGAGATGGCTCAGTGGTTAAGAGCACCGTCTGCTCTTCCAGAGGACCCGGGTTCGATTCCCAGCACCCACATGGCAGCTAACAACTGTCTGTAGTTCCAGTTCCAGGCAAACACCAAGGCAAATAAGTAAATAAATAAAGTTTAAAAAAAAATATATATTTTTGTTTCCAAAAGGACTGGATGAGTGGTAGAGTGCGTGTTTAGTACCACAAAGGCCTCTGTCTAGTCAATAGCGCCTCTCTCACACACCAATCTTCTGGCTTAGGTGGGGTTCTCCCGGCTTGAGAACTTCCAGCCTTTGTCTTCTGCATATACCCTCCCAGTCCGAGTGTGGGCTCGGACACCCTAGCACCTGACCCATCTCATAGTCTGATTCTCAAAGGATATTTATTATATTTAATTCAGATGTTCTGACGCTAGAGGAAATTTCAGAATATCTTGTCTGCAGTATTGCCAGCACCAATTCATCTTGTTAAATTTGATTCATCTGTAAAGGTGCAATTTAAAGGTCACCTCTTATGTAAAAGCTTTCCAATTTTCTCTCGGAGGAAGTAGGCTTTTTTCTGTTAATGAAAGAAAGGCTTCCCAGACCAAGGGCTGGGCTTCAACTCAGAAGGCTGCTTTCACTATATCAGTCTCCAGCCCAGTTAGGGGCCACCCCACGAAGACACTTTGGGATGATTTCATAGCTGCTTTGAGTGTAGTGCCTGTCAGGAGAGGGTCTTAATACTCACTGAATTAATTCATTCAAAGTAAAGCAATTAATAGTGTGTTAATGCCATAGATCAACTTCTGCAAATGTTTGCTCTCAATTATTGCTATAGCTTAGGTCTTAAGCCTCCCTCTCCGGCACAGAAGTCTATACGACCTTGGTCCCCAGTATGGTCCTTTGGGAAGTGGTAGAAATTTTATTTTTCAGAGATGGGGCCTAGTACGAAGTCTTCAGGTCATTGGAACCATAGAAACTGGTCTCTCTCTACCTTTTCTATCATTTCTCAGGCTCAAGGTTGTAGAGAGCTGTGTTGTACCACGCCCTAAAGGTGGTGCTGGTTTCTGCCTTCCACCTTTCTCAATGGTGAGTGCGCTCCTCTCGGGAGTAAAACAACTCCTTATTGGCTGTACGCAAGGATGGTGGCTTGCTTCTGCGTCCTAGGACCTATGAGTGATATCCACATAGGACATGCTTACCGGGATTGGAGGCCCAGAGGGTATTTAGCCACGAGCGGACCTCCCCCCCTGGGGGGTCGTCCCCCCCCCCCCCGGGGGGTCGTTCGTCATCTGTCTGAGAGTGTGAGTGAGTGAGTGAGTGAGAGAATGAGTGAGTGAGTGAAAGATAAGAAGATAATAAAAGGCCTGAATAAACTGCAGAGAGAAGGATCCGGTGTTGCGTCTTCTTTGCTGGCGGTTGCGCGCGACACAAGGTGAGCACTTTTGATCCACCATCATGTGCAACTATAACAGGTACCACATCCCAAAGCACCACCGCCAATGGAGCAGAGATTGCAGTCTATAAAGCAGTAAACCAAACAGGCTTTCTTCCTCTGTAAGTCAGGACTCAAGTATAGGTGGGGAATCCTGGTCTTGGTGATGGACTCAGTGATATCAAAGCCCACATTCTTTCTTCCACTGGCTGGGGAGTTAAAAAGAAACCTACTTAAATTTCTTGTGGGATCTCCTTCTTATCACAGATTGATCCCTAAAGTGTCAGCATCAAACATCTTCCAGAACTACTTAGAAATATAAATTCTGGACTGGGCAGGTAAACACTTGTCTAGAAAATGTGAGGCTGGGGGTTGAGTCAGCACAACAGATGACAAATGGTCTTCATCAAGCCCTGCCGAGAGCTTTGGGAATTACTCTCTAGTTAGACAATGTCCTCAGGGCCTCACTCTCCTCCATACACAGTCAAGGCTTGATAGCACTGTGGATCTGTCACTGTTATTATTGTTTAATCTGAGCCCCTGCACCATAACACAAACTCTTGAGCATCCTAGCCTAATGTTTTACCATGAGCTACATACCTAGTCCCTGTTTTTAATATATGTATTTATTTATTATTATTACTATGTCTTTGAGACAGTGTGTCCCTATTTAATCCTGGCTATCCTGGAGCATACTATAATAGACCAGGCTGGATGTGAACTCACAGAGATCTTCTTGCTTCTGACTCTGGAGCTCTGGGCTTAAAGGGATGAGTCACCATACCCAGCTATGTCTTTATTTTTATTTCAATTCATTCCAAAGCATGACTTCCTAGTACATATATCCCATCTGTAATGTGATCCACACTGCTTTATGAGCTTTAATTCATCCATCCAACTAGATATGGCTGAACTAATTTTATTATTTTTCACCCAGGCTGTTACAATTATCTCCTGATTTATCTGTGCTCCATCTCTTCCATCCTGAATCCACTGCACATAACTTTTAAGCAGTGGGTCACATTACTACAGGAAATTTCAGTGAGAGTCTAAATAATCAGGCAACAGTACAATTGTTCTGAAGTGTGTGTGTGTGTGTGTGTGTGTGTGTGTGAGGGGGCAGAGTTCTGTCTTCAGTGATGCCTTCTCTGCATCTCCGGGCATCTGTGGCAGATACTGACTGCCCTTGCTTCATCTGTAACTAATGGGGTACATCACAGGTGACTTAGTAATAACTAAGTAATTTAGTTCATGAGGAATATGGTTTGCAGTAATTTGGAGTGGATTCAAATCATGCTTTCTGCTATACAGTCTACTTTCTTGAGGAGGAAAGTCCTCATTTGTTACCCATGGGAAGACATCAGCATGTCTTGATGGACAGAAATCCAGAGTTCCAGATCTAGGCTGGCTGCTGTGTTACTGCCAAGAAGAGGTTTCTTAAAGCCAGCACATGGGAAGTATAAAGTCACCAATCTGCCTACCTGTGTGGGTCACTCTCTCCCTGCTCACTCCGCCCTCCCCTCCCCCAGGACAGCATCGTCTTCTGTGTCTTCACAGGTGGTTTGTTCCTCTGACTGGAATCTCTCTTTTCTCTGGCCTCTCCTGGCCTCTTCTCCCCAGCAGACAGGCTTTGAACAGGATGAGTGGGAGAGGCCAGCAAAACTTTTGAAGCTATGGATTCCTGATCGCATCACTTGGCGCTAACTCCTCCTGGATTGCTTTGGGCCTCTTGACATATTTTAATGGCCTCATTTTGAGCTTTGCAGTATCCTTCTGCTTTGTTCAAAGGCAGAGATCTTGTCTTATTCATCTCTGTACCCTTAGGGCCTCTATGCTGAGAACAACAGGACACATCATTTCGTTCTTCCTTAATGGAGCAAGTCAAAGGATGTCACCTTTTGTTTTAGTGTTTTTACAGCCATCTTTCCTTTGGTCAAAATGACCCCAAAGGATACTCTTTGGGGTAAAGAGCTCTAATTTACCACACAGAATTTTCCAGCTTTGGTTACTCTAGAACAGGAATTCTGTGTGTCAGTTCCCTAAAGAAACAGTAGTTTATCAGCATCCATATCATAGTTCATTTGCATGAGATATACATCAGGAATCTCCTTCTTTGGCCAAATGCAGCAGTGCACAAGGCTGGGCTTTTTAAAAAAGTAATTCATTAGCTTTGGAAATAGAAAATGACAAGGGGCAATTGATCTATTTCAATTTCCTCTCTGAAGAGATAGCTTTTATTTCTTTGGCCCGTGGCCCCTTTTGATTTTAATGTATATATTTTCCAGAAAATTCTCCTTTATTCCCCCAACTCAATGGGTAGCAAATTATAGATGATTTAGACTGTTTTAAATTATACAGTGGACTCTCTGTCTTAGTCCTTCCCCACGATAATTAAATATAGGAATCAAGCTGCATCAGTGTCCCCCGCCTTACCAGTGTTCTCGGCTCAGCTCAGTCCAACCTTTATTCCCTGCTTGCCCCTCCCCCATGGAGATTTTAATTTTGTTAAAACGTTTCTACTGCAGCTGTGAGTCAAGCAGCCCAGCCAGCCTCGGAAACACAATGTCATTTAATATTCCAGCCCACAGCCCAGACAGTTGCACATCGGGTCATTTGGAACAGCGCTCTTGAGACTGCTTTATTTGACAGTGATTGGCAACACCCTGCTGCTGGAAAAACAGCCTTCATGTTCCCAGCAATAGCTCTGCTTTCAGAATGAGACCACAAACAGGAGCCACATTCACAGACTGTGTTACTATGGTCAGCATGTGACAATGTAACACTAAAGCCACAGTCTGGAGTCTTTCGAGCTGGATGGATATAACATTGGTGAATCCATCATCTGTCCACTGAGTCAACATCTCCCACCTGCTCTCCTGCAGGAGAGACTCTGTGAGGCAAGGGAAGGCTTGAACACAATTCTTCTTCCTCATGGTGCAGCAGCTGGAGCTTTGGAAAAACGTGGGCTCAAGAGAGTGTGTGTAGGTCTGGAAAGCCAACAGGGATATTGCCACAGGGCAAGCGATGAGAGCTCAGGAGATCACAGAGAGAGTAAAAGTCAAGGGGTGAATTGGATTTTTTTGGATTGAGAAGAAGGAGTACATGTTTGTCTCCCCTAGAGAAATGGCCATGGTAAGTAGGGAGGAGGTGATCGAGGTAAGGGAAAAGAGTGAATCCTGCTTCCTACAGAGTTCATGTATCTGTGATGGATTTGGGGTCCAGGTGAGATTTGGGGCTAGAAATGTACATTGGGGGATCATTAGTTAGAGTTTGTAGTAAAAGCCATTAAATTACCTAGGAAAGTCCTGTGAGAAGAAAGAGTTCATGACTAAACCCCAGGGTTAACAACAGTTACAGACAAGTGTGAAGAAAGAGCACACAGATGGACGGACGGACGGATGGACAGAAGCCTGCAGGAGGACCAATCAGCAGGCTCTTAGCAGCCACGGGCAGGAATCCACTCATCTTGGTTTGGTTTTCTTCTTTTCTTTTCTTTCTTTCTTTTTTGGATATTCTGGGGTTTGTGTTGTTTGTCATACCTGACATTCAATCCAGATTGACATTCATCCAGATGAATGAATTTGGATTTTGTCCAGTTCAGTTTCATCTTAGAAACGAGAAGAACAAAGCTAAAAGGTGTGTGAGTTGTTTATTTAAGAATTTCAGGGCTGAAGAGATGGCTCAGAGGTAAAGAGCACTGACTATTCTTCGAGAGGTCCTGAGTTCAATTCCCAGAAACCACATGGTGGCTCACAATCATCTGTAATCCCATCTGGTGCCCTCTTCTGAATGCTGTATAAATAATAAATAAATAATTTAAAAAAAAAAGAATTTCTTGTGGGGCTGGGGAGTTGACTTATTGGTTAGGAGCACATGTTGCTTTTTCAGAGGACCCGGGTTCGATTCCAGCACTCACATGGCAGCTCACAACTGTTTGTAATTGCAGTCCCAGATCAGAAGCCCTCTCCCAGAATCCTCAGTCACCAGGCACACACATAGTGCACAGGCATACATGCAGGCAGAAATACTCATATACACAAAATACTTAAAAAATAAAAAAGAATCTCTCAATCTCTTTAATTATAACTACCCTATGTCCACAACTTATATATCTTTTAAGAAACCATCATTATCCAAATATGGGTTACCTTGGAATCACTAAAATAATAGTTTTGGCTTCCAAATATTACCTGTGACATTACTAAATGCAGAATTCTAATTTTTTTTCTTTTCTTTTTTACCACTTTAGTGAAAATGGTCTTCTCATATATGGTGTCATCTGGTACCACCTTGATCTAGTTTGGCTAAATGGTGAAGATTTAATATTGACAAAACTTGAAAGATGACAAATGTTGTTGGAAAAGACCAGCTCAGAGACTTGGTGTGGCGTGTGCTTTCTCAGCTCCCAGGACCTGCCATGACCAGAGCATCCAGAACGAAGATCTACAAATGCCCTCTGCATAACTGGCCCCTTACTGCAAGCTGTCCCATTTACCTGTTACTGGGGAAAGAATTTCATTGTGGAATTTGGGATGGAAAAACGGTTGCATTGGTATGCATGTTTAAAGAATTCTCTAGAGCGATTTTTCTCTGCAAGCAGGTTTCTCCACACTGACATTAACCTCTAAGCTATGCCTATTTTCAACCCAAGTTTTGTGCAGCTGGTCTCAGCAGGGCCTGTAGGTGGCCAGTTCCTTAATCATGGCTGACAGCTCTGTAGAAGGGTACTTTAGGAAAAGGGTGGCTTTTGTTTCAACTTCATGTTGAGCATTTCTGGAGGACTCAGTCCCTGTCTGAACAGAGGGTGAGTTTCCCAGGAGAAGGGAAGAGATACTCTCAAAGCAGAACACCCGACATCAGTCCATTTGACTGATGACCAGATCTGCAGTGTCTCACAAACACCATCCTCTGTTTGGATATTCTTGGATCTCATGTCCCTTCATTGTCCCTTCCTCTTTCCAAGGCTACCTAGCCCCCTTTGGAACTGTGGCCACTTCTATTATCATGCAAATTACAGTTCAGTTCACTCCCAAACTGCTGTCTAGTCCAGTGTTTGTGTGACCCATTGGCTTCCTCTCATGTCCACCTAAGTGTTGTCCATAAGATGCTCTGAACTCTGACACTGCAGCTCTGCACTGTAGGACAGGTCAGGGGTCCTCTGAGCATGAGACTTCAATTCTCACTGCTTTCTCCTGATGACACCCAGAAGCATCCTCAATTCAAGTTTTGCACCTCTTTGCCCAGCAGGAGCAGCTCCTGAAATTTAAGGGTTTTTTTCCTAACCGCTAGGAGACTACTGCTTTCTTTCAATTTTCGAATGTCATCTGTGTCTAGGTAAGAGAGCCAAAAGAATATATTCACATTAAACAACACATTTGATGCTTATTTGAAGTTCACGATTAACTGGATACCCCCCTACCTCTCCCAACTGTGAACATGTCTGCTGTGGTCCTCGATATAACTTCTACCTGTCTTGTCTACTGGGCCAACCCAACGTTCTCCAGTGTATTCTCACAAACAGAGTTTATCATGAGCTGCCTTTCCAGGTCTTCTCTATCTTAAAGGTAGCCACACTTTACACCAGCTGTCTAGAGATAATATAGTGGTTTAACGTTCAAAGTGGGCATATACTTCTTGCACATGGAAAATAGTCCTTAGAACTATCATTAGCAGGTTATTAAGGTAGAATTAGTATTATTAGAAAGTGCCATTTATTCTGTAAAACAGACTTAATAAAAGAATCAAGTATAATCATAATGCCGTGTTTCATTTACATACAAACAGCTAGTGCAGTGTTCTTGTCACGGCTTCCCTCTGACAAGCTGACAGATCTCTATAAGAAGACTGCTGCATTTGTCAGCCAGATGGCTCAGTGGGCAAAGTCACTTACCCCCAAGCCTAATGACCTGAGTTTGACCCCCAGACTCCACAAGGTAGAAGGAGATAAAGAAACTCTCACAAATTGTCCTGTGACATCCATATGTAGGGCATGGCATGTGTTCCCTTTCCCCAAATAAATTAATAAACAGGTAACTTAACATTTTAGAAAAGAATGCCTTCTAGTGATTGTAAGTCAGTGATAGAACATTCTAAATAGTTCATAAGGTGTCCTGAATTTGATAAGCAACATGGCTAATACACACCTGCACACACACACACACACAGAGGGAGATGGAGAGAGAGAGGAAGAGAGGGAGAGAGAGAGAGAGAGAGAGAGAGAGAGAGAGAGAGAGACTCACACTCCAGTGCCCAGCCTGACTCATGCTCCTTCAGTGAATTTTTGAAAATATATCGGTTAGCACTCAAAACACAGAGTATACTCACTCACTAGCCTTGCTGTTTCAAATGGCTTCTTTGAGGAGGAAGTGTTAGAGGTGCTAGAGAGAGAGAAAAAATAGAGAAATATAAAAACTCATTATCTAACACACTGGGATATATATTGCATAACCTTTTTATATATGCCTATATATGAGATCTGTTAAAGGCATTGGGCAAGATTGCCGATAACTTGCCTTTTCACACCAGAATGTATTATGTTACCTTCGGTTTCATAGTATTCAATTATATGAATTAAGAACAATTTAACCAATTGCATGATGTTGGGTATTTTGGCTGCTTCTATTTGTTTATGTTCTCCTGCTCCTTATCTTCATTCATATTTTAAAAAGCCAAATGATTTCTGAAA
This sequence comes from Sigmodon hispidus, assembly GCA_004025045.1. NCBI lineage: Eukaryota > Metazoa > Chordata > Mammalia > Rodentia > Cricetidae > Sigmodon > Sigmodon hispidus. Next base: position 46,890 of record PVIH01000622.1, read on the forward strand.
ACAGGCAAAAGAGATCATTTACAAAAAAGCATTTTTTGTGTGTTAGTGGTAAGAGACATGCATTTACTTGGGTGTTTGTGGGAGCTCAAAGTGGGTATCAGTCTCTCACTGAACTTGGAGCTCATCCATTCAGCTAGGTTGGCTGCCCAATGCGCTCCAGGGAGCCCACTGTCCCTGCCCCTGATGGCTTCCCACATGTCACTGGCGTTGTCTATGCATGGCCCAGCTTTTACATGGGTGCTGGGTAACCAGACTCATATTTTCATGCAGGATCTTTACTGACTTTCCCTATGATAAAGCATTTTCTAGTATTAAACAGCCAAGGGATGACTTCACTAATAAAGACAATTCTGAAGTTGTAAAAATAAACTGGTAAAGGTTCTCGAATCAGCAACCTCGGATGCTGGAAATGCAATGAGAGACATTCAGATATCTGCTGGTGGCCACTCAGCTGATACAGCTTCTTTGGGCACTGGGGTTTTTATTTCCTAATATCTGTGTTTTTCCTCTTTCTGTTAACAGAATTCAAGGTCCCATCATATTTCTGTGAGGAATCCCATGATCGCTTCTGAGTCTTGAGGGATGGTGAAACTACTACCAAGCTTAAGTAAAAACATCTGTCCCCTAGCCATGTGAGTGATTTACTCAGGGATGGTCCTGGCTCCCTTGCTTGGACCAAATGACTGCAGGGACCTTTTGGGGACTACTAAGGAGAAGCAGTGACTCCGCAGCTATGTCTAAGCTGGCAGCACATAGCTGAGACTCCTGGGGCCTCCGACAGAGAGAGTGGAAGTAGAAGTGAAGATACCCAGAGCTGAGGGATGGAAAGATTCGGGGATACCAGCTCTCGGACAGAATCACACACAGAGGTTAATCATTTCCTGGAGTCTCTATTCACCTTAAACCAAGTTGAGTCAGAATTTCTGGCACTTCACCTGAAATAATCCTAATTTCTAAAGACTGTCCAGAGATTGAAATCTGTATCTATACCTCCCAAATGCATATATGTTTAAAATATTTACTAGCAAGTAAATGCACACACATTTGTGGGCTTATCACTTCAAATACTAGTGGTTTCTTCTCTCATTAACTATTCTCCTAAATATATCTTGACCCTCTCAGGAATCAGAGAAGGCAGTGATCCACCCCCACCCCACCTCCAAACAAAACAAAAGCACAAACACAGAAAAGCAGACAGCACTTTAGTAGAATCCCAGGTTCATCCATGCATTAGATTAAAAACTCTTAGGGGCTGGAGAGATGGCTCAGTGGTAAAATACATTGCTGCTAATTCAGAGGACCCGGGTTCAGTTCCCAGCACCCACATCAGATGGCTCACAGTTGTCCATAACTTCAGCTCCAGGGGACCTGACACCCTCTGGCTTTCAAGGGCATCTCCATGAATGGAGCACATCAATTTACCTAGGTGTAAGCATGGACACATAGAGAAAAATGGATACTACAAATAAAAAATAAAAAAGAAGTGTTTGTCAAGGTGGAGAGATTGCTCCATGGTAGAGCACTTGCCTAGCATGGGGACACTGAGTGTGATCTCAGGCACTCCAAAACAGGAAGAAAAAAATTTCAGTTGCCAAACATAGTTAGTGTCTGCCTAACAGTTTCCTGGATTCCTGCCTCCTAGTTCCTATGACTGCAGGCCAGTGCGTTCAGAAGGAAGCGTTGGCATCCAGTTGTGTGTGTTCAGTGTGTGGCTCTGCAAACTTCTTGTGAAGTCAAATGTAAAGATGAAATGAGAGGTCTAGGAGAGTGCACCACACACATGAGATGCGAACATAGTGTTCGCCTTTGTTTTCAATTCCCCAATTGTTTCCTTGGGATAAACACCTGGAGATAGAATTACCGGGTCAAAGTGGATACACGGGTCAAAGTGGATACACATTCGGAAGGCAGGTGTTGTTTACCACCAAGTTTTCTTCTAGAAAAGAAAAACTTACAAGATGAATGGGGAGCTGGTTTTAGTATATTCTTGCCTCTTCACATAATCTTGTTCATTTGAATCATTCCCAATGTTAAGAAAAATGTTACCGAATTGCAAAAATTTGATTTATCTGGCTTTGAGTGCATATACGTATTTCTTGTAAGTGCAACTGTGTGCATTCCTTCCTGTGGTCTTTGTATATTCACATCATTTGCATTTTTTTCTATTTTTTTTTCTAGTGCTGAGCATTGAACCCAGGACATTGTACATGCCAAATAAGAATTCTATTACTAATTCCTGGCACCGTTTGTTCTTAGGAATATGTGAAACTACCTTCTAAATTACTGATATTAGCTCCTGATTTCATACACACCAAAAGTGTTTTCTTGTCTCATAATTTGTTTTTGATTTTTTAGAAAAATATTGTTTAATTATATCAAAATTTTTAAAATTTACATTGGCACATCTTCTGAGTGTCTCATTAGGACTGTTCTCTCTACTTCTTGGTTTCGAAGCTGTTCTCTGTTCAAGGTGAAATAAATTCTTGCCAATATTTCCTTATATTTTGTTTCCTGTTTGTCATTATTACTAGTAATCCTCAATCTTCCTGGAATTAGTTTAGGAACAAGCTATGGTAAGACTCTAAATGTCTTGCTCCCAAAAATTATGTTTTCTGTGTTCTGTGTATATTTCACCATTTCCAGTGTTCTTTATCCTGGAGTGGACCAGGCCTGAAAGGAAACAACAGCAGTGGTTGATATGAAATGTCATTTGACCACTGACATCCTACTGTGGAAATGTATTACATATTTAATAAAACCTGAATATTGGAGAGAGAGCACCCAGTCAAATCCTAGGCAGACAGCTCAGGAAACTCTTAAACCTTGAATACAAAGATAAACAGCTGACTCAGTCACACACACCTTTAATCCCAGCACAGGGAGAGCCATAACTCCAGAGACAGAATTCTTCTGTTTCTGTGAGTTCAAGGCTACATGCCTTTAATCCTAATCTGGATGGGATATGGTATATAAGGGCTGTAGAAACCAGGCAGACACAGAAGCGACTGGGAGAAGTGGACCAGAAGCGAGGCTGAAGAAGTTACAAGAGTGAGAATTGACTGTGGTGCTTCCTCTCTCTGATATTTCAGCCTTCCCCTGATATTTGGCTCTGAGTCTCATTAGTGATACTACATCCTACTTAAAGGATGAGCTCTGTCTCCCAGTTCTGGAGGGTCCTTTGACAGTGAGGTGGTCAGAAAGAATAGAGTAGGCAGGAGCACTGTACTCTCTCACACTGATGGCAGCCCCTCCAGAGAGATAACAGCAGGGCTGCAGGGGCCACAACGCCCCCACAGGTGTATGCTGAGCAGGATCATGAAGCTTTTCATTCCCAGCCCAGCTGTTTCCATTCTTTACCCATTGTACAAATTGCCTCCCAGTTTTCTCCCCAAGCCCCAAGAGGAGCTGGTTGGTCTGCCTGTAATTACTGCTTATTGGATTTGTGGGTTTTAATATCTTTAACATGAGGAGGAGGCTTTCTAAGGCAAACAGGCTTTGTGCCTGATCAGCTGAGCCCCAGATGCATCTTCTACCATGTGTCCTTGGCTTATCTCATGCCATATCTTAAGAATATAAGCCTGTGTCACTGACCTTCCCATCACTGTAACAAAATACTGGAAATAGTTTACAAAGAGGAGAGGTTAATTTTGGCTTATGATTTTGGAGGCTTTAGTGCATGCTTACCTAGCTTTGTATTGCTCTGGGGCCTCTGGTGAGGTGTACATTATGGTGGGAACAGACAGTGAAGTGTCTTAAGGTCAGGAATCAAAAAAGGGTGAGCAGGGGCCACCCTTTTGCAAACATTCTCTCAGTGACTTAAAGAGCTTCCAATAAGCTCCATCCCTTAGTGGTCCTCTAACCTCAATAATAGAGCCAGATTGGAACTGAGCCTTTAGTATGTGGTGGTCTTGGGGGAGCATTCAAGATCACAGCTATAACAGGGCTCGGTAATGCTGCCTGATCTTGTGATAAAATGGCATCATCTTGATATACTCGACTATTGAGCAGTACATCTCATCATACATCTGTCTTTTGCCCTCATAGGTCTTGGAAACTTGACTATTTCTCATCACAGCCCACTTCCTTTACAGCTTTATACAAGTTAGTGCATCTTTTCTGAGTTTAGTATATTAGAAAAGCTGGACATGAGGGCATGTCATGTTCCTAAATGTTTGCTGACATTGTGCCCTTCCTGGATTGAGAGCTTCGGTACAGATGTGGTACAAATTTAGCCTTATTTTCCATATTCTCTGGAGGAAGGAAAGCAAACACTGGGGTTCAGGGCATCACTGGGTGATGGAGGTCACCTTAGCTCTCTGGGAAGGGGACCAAAGCTACTTCCTGGAGGGATGGGGTGAGAGGAGAGTTCACTCTGTCTTGGCTTTGCTTGTGAGGAACCCCAGCTTGGGCCCTGACTTAGACTAGACATTTCCCTCACTGGTTTGTACAACTCAACTGGCTGTCACTGCTATGGATACTCTGGGAATAGTCACACTCCTCCCTAAGAGATACACTCTGAGTAAAAAAAAGTTCTTTCCTTTGATATGTATGGAGTGATGGGCTCTACATGGCCCCATCTCCATTCCTGTGAACTCTGATTTGATTTGTTTGGGGATTAGCCTGTCTGAAGGCAAGAATCTTTTCACTTTGTATCTTCTCAATCCTTTAATCCCAGTGCTGAGACTTTATTCACAACACTTCATAAATACATGACCACAGAAACGTCTTCTCCCTGCCTGTAAATGACTCCTTTAAAATTTTAAAAAATATTATAAACTTTATATATACATATATACATGCAATATATAATGTATATTTAAAAAATTCTTGCAAATAAACAAAAATTCACATACCAAGACAAACCAGACCCAATGTCTATACTACTTAGACAACAGTTAGAATAGGCATCTGCAACTGAAGCTTCCAATTGCCTCCTTAATACACTTTTTTTTTCATGGAGTCTTTTCTCAGCCCATTGAGCCATATACTAGTGAGCTTGCTAGCAGAAGCTGACATGTCCTCCTGCCTCTGACTATGAGATTCAGACCACAAAACAGGATAACTGGTTGGCAACAAGTAATTGAGTATTTCAAAATAAGAATTGGAAAGGATTTAGTGTTTCCAACTAGAGACATTGCAACAGTGTGCTGCTGAAGACTATGATCTGATCATTAGCATCAGTATGTGATTAAAATGTTATACACACAATAGATGTGTACAATTGCAATGTGTCAATTGAAAATAAATACCCTTCAGTGGAATTCGTAGAGTATCTAGCCCATGGGTTTGCCCTGGTTCTGAAACAGCTCCGAGCTTTAAAAAAAAAAAAAAATCATTAATGTTTTTTATTCAGAGACTGAACATAAAAAGCTTAATATTTTTGTTTGCAAATTCAAGCCAGATATACTTGCTGCTTCCAGGCAGGCTCACACGAAGCCAGGCCCCTCTATGCCTAGAGCTGTGGACTATTTAAACTGTTTATGTATTTGACTTATGTGTACTTAGATAAGCATTTTTTTTTTCATTCGATGAATCTGGCTCTCTAGATTTTATTCTCAAAGAGGTTGAATTCTGATGTGTGAATGCTGGGCAGGGTGGCGAAAGATAATTGTGTACTGTGTGTATTTGGAGAATCTAGGGGAAAGCATTTGGGATGTTTTCATCATAAAGAAACGTTAAATGTTGAAGAAAGTACGTTCAACGTGATTTGACAAAGCGTGTACATGTATCCAAACATCACTTAAGACTTCGTGTTCTGGGGCTGGAGAGATGGCTCAGCGGTTAAGAGCACCGTCTGCTCTTCCAGAGGACCTGGGTTCGATTCCCAGCACCCACATGGCAGCTAACAACTGTCTGTAATTCCAGTTCCAGGCAAACACCAAGGCAAATAAATAAATAAATAAATAAAATACAGTTTACTTTAAAAAAATAATAAAATAAAAAAAAAAAAGACTTCGTGTTCAAATTTAACATTTGAGCTAGAAAAAAACATTTTTTTTTTAATTAAAAAAAAGAAAAAGAAGCAGAGCCATCAGAAAATGTGATGGGCAGTCAAGCGTGGTCTCCTCCACCCTCTTGGGCTTTGTTGGGTCTTTGTTCCGCCCCTTGCTGCGGTACAGAACCACTTAGCTGTGATTAAAAGGAGGGGGGACCGGGCGGCAGGGCGGGGCCTGCGGTGCGGGCGGCGACAGGGTGCGGGCTGCGTGGTGCTCAGTGCCAGCCTCTGGGCGGCATGCACTCGGGAGTGAGGACCGGCTCGCAGCACCGACGCCGCGGGGACGCCTGACCAGACACACAGGTGGCAGGGACCACAGGACAGAGGGAGGAGGCGCAACCGGGGACAGACCCTGCAGACCGAGCACCATGGATGGTCTGGACAATGCCACTCTGCTCTTTGACCCGTCCTCGCTGCTGCCGGACAACTTCACCCTGTCGCCCAATGCCAGCAGCCCGAGCACTAGCACCCTGTCACCTCTGGCTACCGCCTCCAGCTCCAGCCCTGGGCTCAGCTTCGCTCCGAGTCCCAGCATGGGCTTCAGCCAGGAGCCGACCCGGACCCCAGAGCCCACGAGCAGCAGCCTCGCGGGCGGCGTGGCGAGCCAGGGTTCCTCCGCCTTCCCCCGTCCCTGGGTCCCTCACGAACCCCCGTTCTGGGACACACCGCTCAACCATGGGCTGAACGTGTTCGTGGGAGCCGCCTTGTGCATCACCATGCTGGGCCTGGGCTGCACCGTGGACGTGAACCACTTCGGGGCACACGTCCGGCGGCCCGTGGGTGCGCTGCTGGCCGCGCTTTGCCAGTTCGGCTTCCTGCCTCTGCTGGCCTTCTTGCTGGCTCTCGCCTTCAAGCTGGATGAGGTGGCTGCGGTGGCCGTACTCCTATGTGGCTGCTGTCCTGGCGGAAATCTCTCTAACCTTATGTCCCTGCTGGTGGACGGTGACATGAACCTCAGGTATGGCCTCTTTCTCACCACAACCCACCAGAGTTCAAAGCAAGAGGGGTGTGTAAGGCTGTTGGGGATGAAATCCTAGGGAGGGGAAGATAAAGAGGAAGATATGGAGGCTTGGCTTTGAAATCCTGGCGGACTCTCAGAGGCTGTGTGTCAATGGGGAAGGATTTAGACCTCGGCCCCGCACAGCTCCGGATGGTCGTCAGCTCGTCTCTTTAGTAACTGGAAGTCAAAGAGAAGAAATCTAAAGCTAGAACTCTATGAGATGCAAATCAGGATTGTAGTCCCATAAAGAAAGTAATCTGGTAGAGAGTGCAACATAATTGAGTTTAATCCAGCAAGTAGCACCCACCACTTTCAGTGTTGCAGGGTATTTGGTAGGATTTTTTTTTTTTTTTTCTTTAAGGTTTCTTGTTCTCATAACCAATCAGTTTCCAGGCTTTATGAAGCTCAGGGCAGCTCTGGGTCCTGGATCTTGGATCTTTGTCTTGCCTAGGATTCGTGTTTCTATTAAGGCAGGATAAAACAGATTCTCTACAGACTTCAACCCTGAGGCTTGCAGTACCCCCTCCCGCCCCCTTTTCCACTAGTAACAGGTAGGGAGACTTGGCTGGCTCTTTGGCTCAGAGCCCTTTCTGATTTCTTCTGTTCACTTTTTTGCAGCATCATCATGACCATTTCCTCCACGCTTCTGGCCCTGGTGTTGATGCCCCTCTGCCTCTGGATCTACAGCCGGGCTTGGATCAATACTCCTCTGGTGCAATTGCTGCCGCTGGGGGCAGTCACCCTGACTCTCTGTAGTACTCTTATTCCGATTGGGCTGGGCGTCTTCATTCGCTACAAATACAATCGGGTGGCTGACTACATCGTGAAGGTAATGTCTCTCTTCCCTTCCGCTGGCACCTACCTAGAGTCTGGTCTCTGAAGAGCAGCTGACATACTAGGAGGGATGGAAAACAGGGAAGGGAACAAGGGACTTTCAGGGACACACTTAAGTTTATTCGACAAACCTAATGTCCACAGGGGAATAATAGGTCTAATTAAGTCACAGCTAAAGTTGGAGATAAAGGTGCAGGTTGTAATCCCAGCACTCAGAGGCTGACACAGGAGGGTCTGGAATTTGAAACCATTCTGGGTTACAAAGCAAGAGCCTGGTTCAACCCCTTCCGCATTGTTTCTCAACCTGTGGCTTGGTCAAATCTTTATCTCCAAAATATTTATATATGGATTCATAGTAGTAGCACAATTACAGTTATGAAATAACAATGAAAATAATTTTTTGGTTTGGGGTCAGCACAACATGAGGAACAGTATTCTGTATTAAAGGGTCATAGCATTAGGAAGAATGAGAACCACTGCTCTACCACATCTGAAAATTAACAATAGTGTAGAGCTCTATTAGTCCTCATAGCGGGGATACACTCACGGGGACATAGTGCAGTCAAATGGAAAGCATTGCAGGGCATGGTGGCACACAAGCGTTTGGGAGGTAGAAGCCTGAAGATCTCTGAGTTCAAGGCCAGCCTGGTCTATATAGTAAGTTCCAGGACAGTCAGGGCTAGCTAGCTCTGAAATAAGAACCTGTCTCCAAACAAACAAGAACAAGAATAAAATGGCAAGCAATTTTCACTAGCTGACTAGGACTAAAATTCAGAGCAGATTAAATAAAATGATTTAAGACATTTTATAATGAATTAGAATATTTTCAGGTGGAATTCTAATTCTGAGGAAACAAGCCTTTGAAATATATACCCTTAAGTATCTTCTTAATTAAAAAAGTTGAAATTAGCAGGTTATTGTGTCAATATAATAGAATGCATAAAATGATGGTCTGAAAGCACAAAATCAAACTAGATCTTGGGTAGTATAAATCATACTGTCATTTCTAAACTTATGTGTATTCTTTCTTCCCTGTTGCATTATTTTATATTGCTTTTCAATTTAATGAAATTATGAGGAATTACTTATTTAGGAAATATTTCTAGCATTGCCTTATTTTTAAAATTGATATTTTATCAACATATACTTCCTAATAGTTGACCAGAAAAATATTAATTTTACTTCCTTTGAAAAGAAAAAGAAGATGAAAAAATAAATCCCCAAATGTTCATTCTAGGAAGTAAACTAACTAAAACACACAGCTAACTAAAGGACAGAGGCAAGGCGAAAAGCCATTTCAGTGTTACAATTATGGAGACTTCAGAATATAAAAACTTTTTGTTTTACTTTTATTAATTCATTTTCTACTTATACGCAAAAGCCAACTTTCTTAGTAAAAGAGACAGAGGGTTCAATTCTGCATACATATCTAGTTCTAAGTCAAAGAAACCATATACAATAACCAATAGAGTATAATAAATACCTAATTATATAGCATCTCCAAGGATGGTCTTGAGATGCATTTAGTTAGTGAAACCATTCAGTGACTGTTTTATTATTAACTCAATGGCACTTATCATGAAAATTAAAACATTTCAGGAGCAAGATAATCAGTGAGGAACGTAAGCTCCAAAAATAGAAGAAATTTGTTAAATAAGACATTATGGCAAGTTGGTCTCACTAGAAAGATGAGGGTAATATAATCATGAAACTATTGCAAACACTTAAAATGAGCATTCAGTCTCAGTGCCCACCCATAAGACTCTTTCATCTTTTCTTTCTTTTTTTTAAATTTAAATTAATTTAAGGAACTTTGTAGGTAGAATCCTCAGGATAAAAAAATGGCAATTCCTGTCAGAGCTTTCAATATGATCCACTTTGAAAATTAATAAAAGTGTTGATTTGTTCTCTGCCAATTGTGCATGTATTTTTATATACCTTAGGAAATTATTTCAATATCTTCTAGAGTAGAATTTTTGATCAGCCTAGATCAATTAATTTTTTTTTCCCCAAGAACTCTCTCCATAGACCAGGCTGGCCTTGAACTCAGAGATCCACCTGCCTCTGCCTCCCAAGTGCTGAGATAAAAGGGATGAATCAGCACCGCCCTTCTCAATTTTGAATATTTTCAAAGAGCTTCAACTACACGTCAATCCCAGAGACTCCAGAGGGATCACCTCTCTCCCATCCTCTCTCTGAGAGGCAGAGTTTACTGCTCAGCTTTCTTGGGTCGCTAGTGCCCTCACACCCTGTGGGAAAAGATTTAGCTACTTATCTGAAGGGAATGAGGGCCATGTTTAAATTTCTTCCTTGTCTCTGTGCGTCCTCTTTTATTTGAATGAGTGAAATGTGCCTGTCAGAACACCAAGGGGGCACATTTTACCCAATCAATAGCAGCTTATCTAAAACCTCCCTATTGAATACTTCCTAAGAATCACTAGAAACTTGGGAGTTTTCCCCCCCCAAGGACGAAATGAAAGAGTCGAGTTGCAGAATTACAAAGATTTTGTCATATCTTACACATATATTTCGGTAAGTTTCCATATTGTTAGCTATCTTTGTAACTAAACTTTGAAAGTTAAAAAAATACCCTAAACTAAGTTAATTTTTATTGTAAACTTAACAGCCTTTTATCTCATGTAAAATGAGAAGTAATTTAATGTGGAAATCGGAGGGTTCAGGAGAGATAATGATGAAGTTGTCCGGGCAGTCCATGACTGGGTCCTTGGGCTCCATTTTAAAGAGGCATGTCAGTAAATTAAACACACAGGCAGAGTACTAAAAGTTGAATGACCTAGGTAGGCTAAGAGGCTGAGGGTCAGTCTGCCTAGAAACAGTTACCATCCCCTGATCATCATTTTATCATTTGAAAGCCTTTTTAGAAGTAATCTCATATTGCTCCATCCAAGACATTTGCTAGAGCTCAGGGAAGGTAAATTATCACTGGATATCAAGCCCAGCCCCTGAGCAGGTATGTCTAACATGGAGTTCCAGCCTTTGGACATTCTCCATTTTGTGTGGAAGGCTCCACCATCCCCTTGACTGATTTCCTCCCTGATGATGTCATTGCTGATAGTTTGCCCATCTACTTTCTTTGATCAGGTTTCCCTGTGGTCTCTGCTAGTGACTCTGGTGGTTCTTTTCATAATGACTGGCACCATGTTGGGACCTGAACTGCTGGCAAGTATCCCGGCAGCCGTTTATGTGGTGGCCATCTTTATGCCTCTGGCAGGCTATGCATCCGGCTACGGTTTAGCTACTCTTTTTCATCTTCCACCCAACTGCAAGAGGACTGTATGTCTGGAAACAGGAAGTCAGAATGTGCAGCTCTGTACTGCCATCCTCAAACTGGCCTTCCCGCCACGCTTCATAGGAAGTATGTACATGTTTCCTCTGCTTTATGCCCTTTTCCAGTCTGCAGAAGCAGGTGTTTTGGTTTTAATATACAAAATGTATGGAAGTGAAATATTGCATAAGCGAGATCCCCTAGATGAAGACGAAGACACAGATATTTCTTATAAGAAACTGAAAGAAGAGGAAATGGCAGACACCACCTATGGCACAGTGGGAACAGACGACTTAGTAATGATGGAAACTACCCAGACCTCCCTCTGAACATGGAGATATGCAGGAGCCACCATTTGGCTGAATTATCATTTCCTGTTTATGACCTGTGGTAGCTCATATGGTTCACATCCAGGATAAAGGTGGGCTCCCATTTCGTGTAACAGATTTGTTCTTCCTGCTGTAATGTTGTCTCTCAGTATTAACCCATGTGTTTTTATAAACCGAAGTCAGTGTTCTGATATTGCTTACACCTGCCTCAGCTAAAGTGCACCTCTGGTTAAATGTGCTGTTGGGTTTTTGCCATTTCCACTACCCTTGCTACAGATAAGCACTGTATTAGAAAAATGGGGTTGGAAATGTAGATGTCTGGTGCATATGAGTAAAACTGTAAAACAAAAAAAATATGTGTTTGCTCAACTTACAAACACCTGCTGATATTCAGTACTAGCCTGTATTAAGACTTGTCTTAACACAGGTCAGCAAACTTAAAAATAGCATTTCACCAAGCCACTATCAAACTAGAGAAAATCACATTCGTTTATTTGACTACTTGATCTAGCATTTACTTTTTGTTAATGGCCGCCAACATTTTCCAGGGATGAAGGCCTTTTTTTCCCATCCATTCCCTCCATCTATGTGAACGCATCTCAGATCCATTTATTGTTTGAAGGAATGGTTTACTTAGGAAAATTTGTAGGCCTCACCCCAGGGGAGAGAAAAACGGGTACTTCTGTTCAGCCCTGGGGAAGGGCAGTAGCTACAGCTCCCTAAGGTGCGTGCCTTCTGGAAAGTGCTGTGCGTGGACACCGCCCAAGCACTCTGAGCTAAGTGAACTATGACCTGAGACAACCAAGAGGCTCAAAGCAGGCCTCTAACCTTGCTATTTTCCTCTCTAATCAGACAGCCGGCCTGCCTTGCCTTCCACATGGCAGACATCTGAAGCGGTGAGGGCATAAGGGCCACCTGGCTTGGCTAATCCCGGTAATGATTCTCGGGTGGAATTCTCACTTCAGCGGCAAGTTCCCCTACAAATCGCTACTGTGTCTAGAAAGGAAAGCAGCCTTTCCTCATCCTCGAAGGGGTCGCCTCCCACCAGTATAGGAAGAGGCTGGGGAGGGTTTTGCTCCGTGTGGCTAGAGGTGGTAGGGGTGCTTGGCCTTCTATTTAGCTGGGCGCAGCGGGCAGCTGGACCGTAGTGATGGCTGCCTGGGCGGGCGAGGCGCGGGACGCACACATGATCCCAGCAAGCATGCCCCACTCCTGCCCGTATCCCTTCCCGCCAGCCGACAAGGCTCGGGAAGGCTGGAGGTTCCGTGCAGGGGGTTACCGGCCCGCGCCCCCCTCCTTCTTCCCCGGCTGCGGGCAGCTCACCGCCACCGAGTACTTCGACAGCTATCGGCGGGCGCAGCTCATGGCCCTGTTGTCGCGGGTGGGTCCCCGGCCGGTCAGCAGCCGCGATGCTGCGGTGCAGGTGAACCCGCGGCGCGACGCCTCGGTGCAGTGCTCTCTCGGGCGCCGCACGCTGCAGCTTGGTCAGCATCGATCCAGCCCCGAGGTCCGGCCCGGTTCCCGCAAATCCTGCAACACTGCTCGCACCCGGAGGCCCCCGCGCTGCTGGCGCAGTGTCGCCGTGTACTCACCGGCGGCTTTCTGTGGCCCCGCCTCTTCGTTGGAGGTCCGGGCTGGCGGGCAGAAACCCACCGAGGGAGAGTGTAGGTCGGCACCCGCGGGCACCCAGGAACCAGAGCCTGGAAAGGCAGAGGTGGCAGTAGGGAAAACAGTCCCCAAGCCGTGCTCTAAGGAGAACGACGTCCAGGACGAAGGGAAAGCCGGGCGGGAGCAGCCACTGCGGGACGACCCGGACAGTGAGGCGATCTTTCAGCCTGAGTCCGGGAGTCAGGAGCTGCGTCCTGCCGCAGAGACGGCTCAGGACCGTGGTGACCCCGCGGCCTCAAGTGACAGTGCCTCCCCGCAGAGCACGGAGCAGGATAAGGATCGCCTGCGCTTCCAGGTGAGGCTTGGGCCCCAGACGCCTCCACAGTTGGGAGGGAGTTGTCTCCTTCGGAGTTAAAAGCTGGAGGCCTTGGGGGATGCATGGCATAGCATTCAATATTATCAGTGTGTATGTTTTATTGGTATTATTATTAACTGCGTGTATGTCTGTGCACTTGGAGGTAGTGGAGGGGTAAGAGCAGAGGAGGAATGAATGCCCTGGGACTGGAATTCTACAGATGGTTGGGAGCCAACAAATGGGTTCTAGGAACTGACTTAGAGTCCTCTAGAAGATCAGGGTGTGCTCTTAACAACTGTTCCAAGTCTCCCACCTCTCGGTAAACAGGATTTTGCAGTCGCTGACTGTTATTGCAGAGGGAGGCATTTACACAATAAAAGCAACACATTCGTGGCCACACTCACTGGCAGTCTGTTTTGGGGAAAGCCAGAGTAATTATTTTATTCAGATCACATGCACATCATAAATAAGGCCCCTGTGGTAGATGCACAGCCCAATCTGGACCTTACTTCAGATGGCTGAAGGAAGATAAGAACACACACAGCAGAACATCAGCTGGTGAACTTTATCGCAGGAGAATCAATTCCTAAGGCCCAGTTCTTAATTTCCATTAGATGCAGGAACATCTGTCTCAGTTGACTAGCCAGGTCCTCCTACCAGATCCTTGCCTTCATTTCTGAAGCTGTCAACTGAAGCTTTTCCCTCCCAAACTTGCCCTGTTTTAAACCCCCCATTGGTCCTTAGCCTTTGGGTAGTCCTCAGTTGCTGCCTAGGCAACAAGGGCCGAGGGCACACGGAGGGTAGATGTAAACCCTCCCCACCAGGAAATGGGCTATGTAGGAAAGTGCTTCCAAGGAATTCCTTATTCTTTACCACAGTCATCTTAAGACTGTTTTGTGTTTGGGGTGGTGAGAAGATGCTCTCAAAGCTTTTGGTCACTGCCATTCACAGCTGGGCATGATCTAGGCACAAGTCTTAAGCTTTTCCGGCCTCTGTGCTGTTTGCTTAGCTGTAGATTGCATTAGGGTCTCTTCCAAGCTCCTACAAGTCCTAAAGGCCTAATTGGAAAACCTTGTTCCCAACTTGTTGCTAAGTAGGAAGCTGGGAAGTTTAAGAATCAGGTGCTAATACTACTTTGCTCATTTTAAATGATCTGTACTCACAGATGCGTAGCAAGACTTTTTGGGAAAGTTAACAAGCATCACGGAGAATTTAATGATGAACACCCGAGGAAGTTTAGAAGAGTATTTTTCTTTCACCCTCATGAATAACTTCATCTGTGTGAGTCCTAAGATCATAAGAGGCTTAAGAAAGAATCCTGGGCTCTAGACAGCACTAGATCCTTGGCCTTTCCCTTGTCTGAGGGACAAGACTGCACGTGTCAGTCAGCCAGATGAATTTGGCTGTTATATCAGTTGTTTTGTTTGGTCTTGGTCTACAGATGTGTTTGATTAGAAGCTATTAGCTCACTTGATTACTCTAATTTAGAGGTTGACCCAAGCCTAACCGTACTCCCTATCATGACCTAGAATACAATTTGGTCATTTTAAGTATCAAGTACAATCTGTCCCCAGTTCTAAAATGAGGGTCACTCAGGCATCACATGGTAAAAGTCAGAGGTTTGTGGCCATCATGTGGCTAAAGTTGGCTACCCTGCTGTTCAGTTCTTAGAGCAGAAGTATGGCTACTATCACTGCAAGGACTGCAATATCCGGTGGGAGAGTGCCTATGTGTGGTGTGTGCAGGGCACCAGCAAGGTAAGAGTCTCCTGTGGTTGGCCCGTTCCTGCTATGATGCTGAGCATCTGCTCCATGTGGATGCTCTCTCTTGTCCCAGGTGTACTTCAAACAGTTCTGCCGAGTGTGTCAGAAACCCTACAACCCGTACCGAGTGGAGGACATCACCTGTCAAGTAAATCAAATGTTTGCATTTTGGAAGAGGTTTTTTTTTGGGGAGGAGGGGTGGTGGTGTATGTGTGTGTGTACTTTTTTGAATATATTTCCTAAAAGAGGCTAGGTTCCCAGTAGCCATAGGCTGTTTGATTATTTTTTGCTAGGGGTGGTAGGTAGACAGTCCCCTCCATTATGAAATGGGGTGTTTATTCCCATATGCTCTTGTAACTTGACTGTGCAGCCTCTTTTGAACCTGTTACCTTATAGCAGTGTAGGTTTGCTTGCTTGGCATATGGGGAAAACATAGTGCATAACGGAATATCCTTTTGCTAGCTTGAGGTGATACACTGTTACCCAAATGCTACATAGGAAACACGTATCCAAGTTAGAGTTAGAGTCTGAAACACATGGACGGAGCTTCTTCGTTCCTCCATTGAGAGTTCACAAAAGGAGTTTCCTGTAAGACTGTTTCAAACTGTCTGTCCAGCTTTATGCATTTTTCCCATAACTGTGGAGACTAAGTATTTGCTTGTTACTACTTAGCACCGTGTCAAGGGACTTAGATAATCTTTAAAAACAGAGCCCTATATCTATTTGAGAGTCCGGTCGATGCACCTGACTCAAGTTGGTAATTAGAGAATTAACTACCATAGGGTGGAAACCATTGAGATTCCATTTAGAAAAGGGAAGAGTAGACACCTTTCTCCAATAAGGTGCTTTAAGCCCCTCTGTACTAGGCTTGCAGGGCCCAGTGTATATTCCTTCCGCTTGTTCTTATCTGCTTTGAAGCTCCAAGAATGGGGAAGAGGAGCTTATCCTTTGTACTTTTCACTCTGATTTTTCAGAGTTGTAAAAGAACTAGATGCACCTGCCCAGTCAGACTTCGCCACGTGGATCCTAAACGTCCCCACCGCCAAGACTTGTGTGGGAGATGTAAGGACAAACGGCTGTCCTGTGACAGTACCTTCAGCTTCAAATACATCATTTAGTGCAAGGGGTGGAAATGTCTCTGCTAGATGGAGCTGATGGAGTGCGAAAGTGAGCTTCCTCCCATGCCCCCTTCTCTCCATCTCTCCCTTCTCAAAATATTTTCTGAAAGGCATTGTACTTTGACAAAGCCTATGAAATAAAAAGTGTTGCAAAAACAGTTTGAAGCTTTATCCAATTTCTGTCTTGGTTTGAGGAATTTGTGCTGAAAGTCTGGCCCTGTCACATCCTTTGCTAGTATCTACTGATGGCAGCAGGATGGGCCGGGCTGAGAAAGGAAGTTACAGAACCTGGTCAACTCTTAAGGCTTCATAGCCTTAGTCTGTAGGTCTGAAGTTCCTAAGAAAGATATTCCAAACAGGATCAACACATGATAACATTGTCTGGGGTTTTGTGTAGTGTTTTATTTAAATTAGGCTTCCTAATTTAAAGATCTCCTTGGGAACATTGGAGCCCACTGGCAGATGAAGGTTTTGAGTATACAGCCTTAGGTACAGGTGTTGGTCTAATACAAACACTGAAGTTGGAACCAGGTGGAAACTGGGCTCCCAGTTTTCTAAATATGCTACAATAGTGCCCCCACCCCCAACATGGATGGCAGCCTGACATCTTGTGCACTAGCAAGTATTCAAAGAAATATGCTACAAGTCCCAAGTGAGCTTAAGGTCCACTTGGGCTCAAATGAATCAAGCTAATGCATATGCAGAGGGCTGTCACCTCAAATCTCATGGGGGCGTGGCTAACAAGTATCCTAGTGAACAGCAAATACCTCTATCCTCATGGTGATTCTCAGAGAGGTTGTCAGTTCTATATAAACAAGACAGAGAACTGACATGGTGCAGAAGCTCTTAGCTAAATGCCTCAGTCAAGGAATGTCTGACTCAGATCACCTGAGCTGAAATTTGAGTCAGCTAAGTGTGATAGACATGCTTCATGTCAGGATATGGACCAAGATCCTGTAGTAGAGTATGCAGAAATATTCACTTGCAATATATCAATGTTTATTGAAGGGTATATAAACACTCAGGCTACAATTTGAACCTTAAAACAATTCTTGGAGAATGGAACTGTCCCATGCTGGATGGCTGATCCGATCCCTGAAATTTCAGAAACAAATGGGGGGGAGGGGAAGGTCAGCATGCCTTGGGTTCTCAATGGGGTCTGGTCACTCCCTATTGAGGATCCTGAGACCCCAAAGCTACGCCTCTAGGTCTCTGAATCCCACTACAGTAGAAAAAACCAGAGGGGCAGGGCAAATACTGAGTATAAGGTAGCTGGTAAAATTAGCAAGATCAGGTTGGGGGAGGTTTTAGGTCCTGCCCTGACTGGCCATTATGCAGTTATCTCTGAAGGCTTTTATATTTTCATTTTTATGTGTGTTTTGCCTGTGTGTTGAGGCAAGAAGAGGGCAGAGGATCTCCTTGGAATGGGAGTTGCCTTTGAAAGAACCACCTCGTGGGTGCTGGGAACTGAACCTGGGTCCTCTGTAAGGGCAGCCACTGTCATAACTGCTGAACCACCTCTCAAGCCCCCAATAAAGCATTTGAAAGGTGTGTAAACCATGAGGCTAGATTGCCTTACAAAGGAAAGCATCCTGGTACCCGGAGACAGGTAAGGAGTTTTAAGGACTAAAGTGATGATGGCCAAAAGTGAGTGTTAAGAACTGTGCATTTTAAAAGTGATGCTTTCATGTGCATGAGTGACCTCTGATTTAGTCGGGATTAGGTCCAGGCAAAGGTAATCTAGTTGACTCCCCTGCTTTTAGTGGAAATGATATACATAAGATATACTCAGAAAGTACTTGCCAAGTGGATGAGTGACCTCAAGAAACCCAGGTGCAATGAATCCTAAGACAATTCACTGACCTCCAAGGTGGGTAGTGAAGTCATTTGCTAAGTTTAATGCTGTCATCAATTTTTACGGGGCAGCTATTTCTATTTGGCAAGGATCAGAATGTGGGCCCTTGGATACGGAACAGAGTAGCAGAAAGTTTCAGTCTTCAATGTGAACATTGTAGCACTAAGGCCCCACACTGAGACAGAGTGAAGAGCTAGCAGGAGATACTCCAAATACCTCTGCATGTTGAAAGGATTGTTCCTAGTGTGTGTAATGAACTTTTCAAACTAGGACCACTTTGAAAACTGAAGGGGGGGGGGTGCCACACCACAGCGACTATTGGCTCATTTCCTGAAGTGCAGGTGAAGCTGCTGTGACATTAGTTCATCACTGTGTTCTGGCAGTGATCTCTAAAAGGTTCCTTAGCAGTGCTTCAAGCCACCATAGGTGGCGGTAATCAGCTCTACCCTCTGAGTCACTGAAAGTGGAGACAGCACGGAGCCTCCAAAGCCTGCTGTTATACTCTGGCTTCCTGCAGAGTACCATGCGGAGACTGCCAAATCAATTTTTCAACTATTTAAAATGGTGGGATTCGGCAAAGAGGGTTGTATGTAGCAAACACTAGGTTCTCAGTGTAAAAAAGGAGGCTGATTAAAATTAAGCATACTAGTCGGTCAATCAGTACAAATGAGTCAGAAGATGGCAAGCGAAGTGTAGGTATTGTAGGGAACTCCATGGATCTCTTTTCTATTTTTGTAGGTGGGTTCATTTTTTTTTTTAACACATTACCAGATTAGTTACATATAAATTATTCAAAGATGGATTGGGTAGTCAATTTAACTTTTTCTTTCCAAGTGAAATTATACGTGAGAACTTTGCAGGTAACATGTCATCTACAGTCATCTTTATTTTCTTTTTCTTAAAATACCACACAAAGCAACAACTACAATGCATTTCTTTTTTTTTTTTTTTATTTTTAACAAAAAGGATGTAAGGAGGACGAGAAAAACGGGAGAGGGGATGTGAAGTGTGGTGTCTCTGGACACCACCCCTGTGCCTGCCCCCAACCCAAAAGTTATTAATAATTTAAAGGACACCATTTACAGTACCAGAACACCATTAAAATAATTGTTTTTTTTAATCTGGGTCAAAAAATACAGTGATTATGAATGTGCTGTGACCAGTTATGGAATTTTACAGGAAACATAACTGTGGCCAGCAGTCCAACGGCGTGCACAGTGCCTTTGATTAATGCACTTGAGCATAATTACATTTCTGTCAGGGTCCATGCCCCCGGGAAAAGGCAAAGCTAAGCAATTCATTTCTACATTCCAAACTCTGGAGTCAGAGCCCAGTTTGAAAATAAAAGTCACAGTGGATTAGAGATGCATATAAAAAATACAAGGTGTTCCTTTCAAATCAGAGGGGTCGTGGGACTACATTCATCTCCTTTACAAAATGCTATTAAAAAAAGGACAGAGGATCCGTCCAGTGTGTGCTATGCCACACACTCAGACAGTGGAGAAGTATATTGCGTGTTTTGGGAGTCGATCTTCAGGCTTTCTGTCTTTCCCCCAGAGCTCCAAGGCTCCTTTAGCCCGAAACAAGTTGAGTCCTGCGTTACACACGAGTCATTTGCATCTCTTCTCTTGACATCTGCAGCCTCCAGAGCTCATGGGACACACAGTCCACTATCCGTGACCACAACTTTTCCTTTAGCTTTGTACATGTAGAACAGTACGTGGCACGAATGTACAAGAAAATACAGGTTTTAGTCTATGCAGTGTCTATAATAATTATGGGGTAAAATAAGTTAACCTGTCTAGTGAGGAGCGCCGTCGGGTGGCGTACATCTTTATTTTTACATTTTAAAGTCTCTGCAGGCATCTACTTTGGTTAGTTATCAACAATATCAACATAAGCACTGATCAGAGAGCTGAGCAGCAGAGTCCAATAATATTAACAGATATATTATTTCTTTTTTGAGACACTGGGAAAGCCCAGTTTTAAAATATTATTAAAGTGTTCTAACATTTACACACTATAAGGAGTTAGATCTAATAAAATAAAATTTCTTCAAAAATAATCTTGCAGTGCTCTTTTAGGCATGCTTTGAGAAGTTGTCACATCACCAGACACCCACACTTTGAAAATAGGACTGCCACATACACACCCCAGCCACACACATAATTCCTTATACAGACCAAGAAAAAAAAAAAAAAAAAAAAAAAACCAACCCACACAAACAAACACCCACAAACCCTTATCCCATACATTGGGAGAAAACAAGAACAAACCCCAGACCCAATGGTTTTTGCAAATAAGTCTGTGTTATCTGTTGACTGGTCATGTTGATGCTGATTAGGCGTCAACTGTAGGTTATGTGGATGACAGCTAGAAAGCCAAGTGACTCTGCAGGTGCCAGGTCTTCAGCTACAATGAACTGGCCCCATTCCAGCCGCATTCTCCTGCCCTGTGATGTCTTGGAGACCATTACTGCAGACGTCCTCAGAATTCTTTCCTTTGCTCCAGAGTAATGAACTTGTATGCATCACTTTTAGCCCTTTGTCATTTTTTTTCACATAGATTAAAAAAAAAAACAAAGACCTTCTTCATACAGTTACTGTGGAGGTATAGGCAGCAGTTAAGCAGTTAGATATTTTTCTTCAGGTTTTTTTGTTTTTTGACAGTTTGGAATTAGTAGACTACAATTGAAGGTGCTGCCCTAGAGTTATCAGTGAATCACAGGGGATGCTAGAAGGTGCTTGGTTAATAATCTTCATCATTTTCAGCTTACTCCGTCTCTCGAGTATCACAAGTTGCTCAGAATCCAGTGCTCGCTGTATTTCCAATTGTTTTGGCCTGTGCGAGAAGTGGATACGATTGCACCATGCGAAGAGACTCTCTGATCTCCAGGTTCAGCTCCATCAATCTGCAGTTAGCTTCTGACATGTCCAGGTTGGAGCCGACGACTGCAAAGCTGCCCGTCTGGCCTAGTGTCTGGTGGTGGAAGTAGATATGTAACAGTGTCTGCACGGGGTCATCTTCACAGCTGCCAAAGATGTCATTGGGCCAAAGGGTTCTGGAAATACATAATGGTAAAGTTCTGAGAGATGTATGACATGACTCTGAGCAACTGGTATCTGTTTATTAGTTGAGTGGATACACTAACGGTACTGTGTGGTCTCCTACTCACCTAAAAGCTTTGACTTGGGCCACCGCTGACACAAATTCCTTGTTTTTCAAAGTTTCAATCAGAGAATGAATGGCAGTTTCTATTGTGGTCTGTGCAGCTTTGGAAATATCGATCTCTTCATTTTCTGAAGCAGCCTCAGCTTCCTTAAGGATACTTTCCAGGTGGGCAAGCTCCTCTGACATGTTGATGACCTAAAACAAACATGATTGTAATGGCCTGTTCCCACTGTCAGCAGTATGTGGCCGGGGACACAGCTGATGGTAGGAACAAAGAGACTGAAAAACAGAGAAAAACAACAAAACAGGCCAAGTGTCTTCTCATGTAACCTGGGCTACTCTGAACTTGACAAGTTGCTGCTTGGACTTCCTGAGTACCTGGATTTATAGCACAGGTGTCCTTACCAGGGGTTTAGATATATCAGGCGGCAGTATGTGTTTATACTAAGGATACTTTATATAAATATGTGTATGCATATATATACACATACACTCATATATATATATAAAACATAAAAATATAAGTAATTTTGAAAAACTGACCATTTTCCTGAGGACAATTTTAGTAGCAGTAAGGTAAAGAGGGGAAAGGATAATAGTCGGTAACTGTGAACCTGCATATTAACCTCTGCATTAATGTCAAGTGCATTCACAAAACTACAGAAACAGATGAGATGTTAGGGGTGTCACAATGCAACTTTATGCAAGCTTTATATTTGGCTACAGAACTGTTTCTGCTACCAAACCTCTGGCTCAGTCCACTGGAAATCAGCTCTTTCACTACAATGTGAAAAAGAGCTAACAGATCAACTGAAAAAGTTCAGTCTAAGTGGCTTTTAACATTAGGCATTGCTACAAGAAAGGTATACACACAAGCACATATTATACACATACAGTCATGCTCATATGAATATTTACAGCTCCCAGAAGCATGTGGTGCCTGCTGGAATTTACCTCTGCTTCGTTTTTGATGGCATTTACTTGGTTGATGAGTTTACAGTAGGCCTGGAACAGGAGCAGCAGCTGGAAGTGCAGTTTGTACAGCCTCCGACAAAGCTCCAACTCCTGGAAATAAGCAGTGGTAACGGAGGTTAACAGGAGGTGGCGTTTCTTTTTTTTTTTTCTGACTAGATAGCACACGCCCAGTGAAACATCACAAATATGTTAAGATCGCCTTGGCGTTTGTGCTTCCGCAGTAAGCAAGTTAATATGGTGTGAAGCTGATGGAGGCAGGTGAAAGGTGCTTGGGGGCTGGCATTCAGATAACAAGGCTTGCTGCTAGTTACAGAATCCCTTTTTAGTAGGAAGCACATTTTCACACTGGACAGACAGACTGTCAGAAGGCAATATGAAGGACTCAATGCAAATTTAAAACTCTGTAGGTTGATGATGGGAAGGATTTGCAGACGCACAGGCTTTGATCACCGAGGTTCTTGGTGCATCCGTCAACCAGCGCAGAGCAAAACTGGGTGTCCTCTTACCAAAATGAAGGGGCTTTTAAAGAAATGGACTCCTCTTTAAGAGAACTACCTAGTGATCTCATTCAAGTGAGACTATGAAGCTGACATATGCAATTAAAAATTTAAAGGAGAGATGTCAGTTATAGGTGTAGAAAAAAACCTTAGCTGCTAGTTATAAAGTCTCACTGCTTCATTTTATAGAACTGATATGTCATGGATCAGGGCTATGCAAAACTGAAGCACACACTACTTTTGAGAGTGGTCAAGGACAAAACATTGCTAGGTCACAAGAGGATACATGGCAGATGAAAACCAGTTTGTCTCGCGAGGATAAGGAATCTATAAATCAAGACAGGCCACTTACTGCTAGAATTCCCATTTGCTAAGCAAGGTGATCGGTCACAAAAAAAAATACAAAGAGAAAAAGATCAAGAATTAGTATAAGAAATCATTGTAACTAAGGTTACAGATGCCCCACGTAAACTGAAGAACACATATTTATACCCAAAAGAACATTTTATGAAGTCATTTCCAAACTGCTACCTTTTAGACATTTCTTTTTGGCATATGAGAGTAATTTTCACTATAGTTTAGTTTTGTATAAAAGCCACAAAAATAGAAGAGTAATCTTGGGAGCCCTAGCTGTTAAATGTTCTTTGATCCAGGGTTGTTTTTTTTTTTTTTTTTTTTTTTTTTGTCCTCTCTTTCAAAAACCCAACTGGAATAACATTTCCATGAGTGGAGAGGGAAGCTTATTAAATGAATTTACCATTACTATTATTATTTTAACCAAAGGATTGGCTGAATGGGCTCGGAACCTTATGCAGGAAAGTCTTATCCTACCCAGCAGCAGGCTCTCTGGTGTGGCTCGTTCTAGATGGTTTCTACCTGTTAGTCAATGCTTAGATCTCAGGCTGTCTCAAGCTGTGGCCTACAGGGCAGAACACTGAGAACCAGTGTTTTCCAGTACACTTCAAATGCCATTTATGTCAGAAGTTTGACCTAACTAGGTGTGGAAATGATGCATGCGAAACACACAGTGAAAAGCCTTGGAATGGGAAGAGTGACTTCAGTTAAAACCATCGATGTGTAGATGGGATGTCTAGAGACTGCTTTTCTGAAGTTACCTCTGAAGGCTGGCTTTTTTTTTTTTTTTTTTTTTTTTTAAACTACATTTATTCCTGTTAGTTTAGAGGGGATTTGCTAAGCAAAGGTCAACTTTACCTCCACACAGCTGACCGTAAATTATGCAAACAGTGGCCCAGTAACATTAGCAGAGCACAATCCAAACGGCAAACAGTTAGTTAGCAGGAGGTATTATATCTAAGGTTTTATTTCATATAGTTTATTTCATGTGGGAATTCAAGTTTTAAATCCCTTTTCTTATTTCTGTTAGCATGATAAATAGAACTGATTCTACACACACACATGCCAATAGTGGCAGTCTGGACATGCGCTGATAAAACTTATATTTACTACAGTTACTGACAATGGCACAGACTTCTTAGCTGTGAATCACCAAAACTGTCTCGATGTGCTGAAAGTGGTTTTTGAAGATGACACATTTTAAATACATTGATATTTGTTGGATTTTGTCTTCATTAATTCAACAAGATATGTGCTGACAGCTTGTATAGACTGGTGCATGGGCACAGGCAGCACAAGGCCGTATAAGGGGAGATACACACCAGTCTTAAGGATAGTTTCCATTTTTCACTCAGTAGAACATCTCAAGCTGTTGATTGAGTCTTAGAGATTATGAAATTGTTTTAGAGGTAGAAAGACTACAGAAATCATTCAGCACTAGCTTCTACAATGCTCATAGGTATCATAAGCACCCCCTGGGTTCAATTCTAAAGTTAACTTGCATGTTACCTCTCTATTCATGATTTTAATTTTTCCTTAAGATAGTACAGAGCTTAGAATAGCCTCTATGTTTGAATCTTGGTTTCTATTACTTATTAGATAAACTGGGTCCTCTGAGTGTCACTTCCTACATCTTCAAAATGGGAATAATGAAGGGACCATTCAACTGAACTGCAAGGAGGGGATTATGAAATACGTATTGGCATTGTGTCTGAAATGCTTAATAGTTAAATTATAATTTTCCCAAGATTTCATTCTTCTATTAGTATAACTTTTGTGGAGATACATTATTATAAATTTAACTGAAGTTTAAAAAAGCTAGGAATTCAAATGTCAGGTGTGGAGGAGTCTGATTGCTGAGCGCTTGCTTCTAGCATGAAGTTTCTCCCACTGGAAAATGCACAGATCTTAACATACTATATCCCCCCACTTCAGGTCAAACTGTGGATGTGCCTTTCTCTAAGAAAATGTGTGGCTATTGCTTGAAACAACTAGAGGAAACATAACGGACTCACACTTTCACATATAGAGTAGTGTGGTACAGAGGACAGTGCTCTAGGGGTGGCTTTTCTCACTAGACAATATATCCACAGAATACCAATGAACAACCATCTTTCTCGTAAGAGGCAGGTGACACTAAATGCCGACATGAACTGTCTAGATTCCCATCAAGCTTATCTACTCAGCGTTATTAAAGCTTCAGTCACAAGCTGGCTGTTCATTTTTATTAAAGTGAAGTTTTCATTACTAAGCCAATATTTCACTGAACCTAACTTTCTAAGAGATTGTTCTGATAAACCAAAATGAAAAAGGCTTACAAATATTCTTTCTAGGAAGATAGAGTAAGGACAACTGTATGCATACATTGTTTTTTAAGCCCAAAGTCATCACTCAATAGAAAGACTTACTTGCGCACTGGTGTTTATCCTGTACATGTCTTCGTTGGCACCGAATGTCCTCTTACAATTCTCTAACCACTACAGAAATAAGGGTAAGTAAATTACACAGAATCAGCAAGACCAGTGTTACAACAACTTTGTCTATATAACACCAGAAACTGACTTGAAAGGCTGTTACTGGCTATAGGCACAATTTATCTCTGCCTAAGACCAATCATTTATTTATTTATTTAATTTTTTAAATTTTTTTAAAACTTTATTTATTTATTTATTTATTTATTTGCCTTGGTGTTTGCCTGAAACTGGAACTACAGACAGTTGTTAGCTGCCATGTGGGTGCTGGGAATCGAACCCGGGTCTTCTGGAAGGACAGAGGGTGCTCTTAACCGCTGAGCCATCTCTCCAGCCCCGACCAATCATTTATATGGGACAACAAACAAGGGATTGATACAACAAGATGTGTACGCCGAGTTTATTAACAAAGATGTAATCAGCGTTCTTGGGACCCATTGTGTCCCAGATCGAAAGACCCTTCGTTTTGTAGATTGTATTGGAAATCTTCATGTCTCTACCTGACCTTTGTGTTTAAATGTGAGATGTAGAAATCTTCATGTCTCTACCTGACCTTTGTGTTTAAATGTGAGATGTAGAAAATGAAAGATTCACTTTCCTTTTGGTCAATTTAATAAAGGTAACTTACAGAAAAAAAAAAAAAAAAGGATCTAGGGTTGTCTGCTCCTCTAAATGTATTCTCCGAAGCTGCCAATTTTAATTAGTGAAACAGAAACCAAGAGCCATCAAAACCCTGTTTCTGTTTTTTTTCTTTCTTTTTGGATGGTGATAAATGACAAGCATGCTATCTATCTCTGAGGCATTTTGGATATAAAAGCCAAATGTGGGTTTTCTTAACCCAAGGGCTATTCTTACAGCCATTACTAATTTAAAATAAAGCACTGTGAATACATACAAAGATGGAGCCTCAGGGTTCCCCCACTGAAAGCTAAGGGCCTTCAGAGGCTCCTGGGCTCTGACAGGTGATGCCGTTAGTTCTTCTGGCTGACTGGGCTTGTCATTTTGTTTTTGGTGTTGGATTGAAACTATAAGTCATCAAATCAACCACACAGACTGCTTCCTTTGAGAAAAAAATCCAGCTCTTTAAGTAGCTCCAGGAAAACACCTTAGTGTTAGGTATTTAAAATCCTCAACTGTAGCTTAGCTTAGCGTCCTACAGGCAAAGAATTAAAATCAGAAATGGTAATTGTTTAAAAAACAATCTCTTTGACCTTCTGTCCCTTTTGTCACAATCAGACTACATTGGCCTTTGAGTTATTTTCTTGACAGCATCTTGGAATAAAAACATGTTAAACCTTTAGATAAGACATGGCTGGTGGCAGTCATTGCCAGAAGCCATCAGCAGATTTCCTGACCTCAGTAAAATCAGCTGACATTACCATGGAACATAGGCATTCATGTCTAGTCATGCAGCTCATTAAAATGCTTTTACACTGAATTTTAACAACTTGCTCAGTTTGTTCAAGTCAACTAGTAAAATGGAAAAAGAATTATTTCAGTTGATTATTTACTGCCTAGTTGAAAAAAATTTAAATATTGCATACCATATCTAGCATTTTAGGGAACAC
Source organism: Sigmodon hispidus (assembly GCA_004025045.1). Classification (NCBI taxonomy): domain Eukaryota; kingdom Metazoa; phylum Chordata; class Mammalia; order Rodentia; family Cricetidae; genus Sigmodon; species Sigmodon hispidus. Next base: position 74,069 of record PVIH01000622.1, read on the forward strand.
TGGTGTAATTATTTCTGATTTTTATCCCCAATAATATAGCCCCATGGCTGCACGTTAACCTTCTAATAGCATGTACAGATGCTGCAGAGGGGTCATACAGAGAGCTCCTAATTCCTACCAATTGCTTTCATCATGTTTTCTTTGCTCAAGTGAAGGTAAAAGTTTAGCTGCAGAGAGAGGTTCTGTTTCTAAGTATGACAGAGCAACTTATATACAAGCAAGCAGTTGTCCAAGGACAGTGACAGATGCTCAACTATGGGCCAGAACTTTGGTAATGCACTGGAGTGAACCCTGTATCTGTCGCTTGTAGCGGGTGGACAGACAGTGGTAGCTACAAGTTCTGTAGGCTGGACAGACAGTGGTAGCTACAAGTTCTGTAGGCTGTGACATGTAGTTATCATCGATAGTGAAGTACCAGGGGCTGAGATGCTGAAGAAAAAAGGGAAGCTCCAGTAAGTGAGACTGATCATCTGTGTAGATTCTTCTTGTGGCCCCTAATCTGCTGATCAAGGGCAGCAGGAAGGAGAAAGTGCTAGATGAAAAATCAATTTCTAGTCCCATGGTATTGGGGAGTAAGTGTCTTGTTCCTTCTAAGACTTTGAGGTCCTGCTCACCTCAGGCTATCATACCTGATCCTTGGAGGATAGAATGAACACTGAATGCAGACCAAAAATACTAGTTGGGGCTGGGGGTAAGTCTTAGTGGTGGAGCCCTTACCCTGGCATACACAAGGCCCTATAAAACAAAGCTGATGGCTGGTTGAGCAACTGGGTGAAAATACGGACAGAAAAGGAGAACAAAGACAATGTGATGTGAACGGTGTGGGTAAGAAATGGGCAGATGGAACCAGAACTCAAGGGCTATTTTTCTCTCTCGGAAATTTACTGGACAGTCCTTCCCTTGGAACACAACAGTGACTTTGATGTAAATTACACAATCATAATGGTTCTGTTATTGGTGTCTGTCATATTCCACAGGTCTATCTACTCATATGTAGGGAGCATCTGATTTGAAATTTTTACATATCAGCGCCTGGAAGTAAAATTTCAAATTTTACCATCTTAGATTTTTTTTTCTAGAAAGAAAAATACTTAAGACTTTCCAAACCATGCTGTCTTGGTGGCAAATAGTAACTTAATTCTAGGTATAAAAAATGTCATAAATAATGGACAAAAAAGTAGGGTAGATGTGTCCTTTATCAAAAAGCTTGGGACTAGAGTGTTTCAGGTTTTGGAATATTTGCATGTACAGTTTTTGTTTTGTTTTGTTTTTTTTTTTTTTCAGGAATTAAAGCAAAGTCTATCATACAATTCATATATATTATTCACGTAGCCTACAGGTTTGTACAAGTCTTAACTGTTTATAAGAGAACATCTATATAAATGCAACCATCAGAAGGCAAAGATACCATGCTGCTAGCTACCTGGGGCACAGTCTGGTTGCTTTGACATTACTACCACAGTCTTAATTAAGCTTCTGATAATAATTTCTTACATTATGTTTTGACCCATCTCAAGTGAGATTAGGTGTGGTATTTTCCACTTCTGACATCATGTTGGTGCTTAAAGTTTCAGATTTGAAAGTATTTCAGATTTTTAGGTTTTTTATCAGGGAAACTCAACTTGTATTCATTCACCTATACAGTTTGTGCTATATATCCTTAGAATATTTAAGGAAAGGAGAACCAGGTTTCACATTCAATTTTTCGCAGGTCTTTAAATGTATAATTAGTAGTGAAAATTTCATTTTCAGAAAATGACTATAATGTTTGTCTGGGAGGATGTTTTTCCACCTTGTTTTATGCATTTGTCAACTAAAGGCATGCTGGATGGACTTAGGGGACTGGGCTGGCGTTTAAACGGTTGACTAGAATTGCAGAACCATTTCCTAGTAGGCAGCATCTGCAATCTACTCCAAGCTTATTGTCTCTACTCTACCTCAACACCATGCAAGAGATGAGCTTTATAAGAAATGGGAGATCCTCTTCACCACAGCTCTGTCACTCCAAACACCATTTCTTATCTCTCCTGCTCTGCTGACCACAGCTGTGGGCTCCCACTGTGCACTTAGGCTCCTTTGGAAAAGCCCAAGACAGGAGTTCTCTGGACAGAGATCCAGGACTCACCACAAGGCCACTGAGAGTTGCTGTCTGTCTGGGGGTGTACTGCATCCAGACCAACATTGGTCATAAAGCAAATGAGTTGTGTGTGTGGAGGAGACCGACCTGCTCGGCTGCTTCTCTCTTGGTGTTGTAGGTATCCAGATGTTCCTGCAGCTCCAAGACACTGAACTTGAGTGTTTCCAGTAAACCGCATGCCATTAGCTGTGAAAGCAGACAAACTCTGTCTTGAATACTGATTGGATACTCTTTGCTGTTGGACCACTGTACCTCCCAAGGCACCATCCTTGAAGCTTCTGTACATGCAGCCGTCTAACCTATGTACACTTGCAGCACTTCAGGGAGGACCAATGGGCTCTGAGTATTTTGTGATGAAAGGTCTAGCCACGTAACAGTTTCTGTTCAAGACCAGGAAAAAACACACATACATCTCTAGAGTATGGTCCTTCAACTTTCTCATCCTAAATTCTGTATGTATAAGAGAGAGCAGAATCAGCAACGTCTTGGCCAGCATTTTGTATACTAGGATAGAGTTTTCTTTCTTTCTTCCTTTTTATTTATTTATTTATTTTGAGACAGAGTCTTACCATGTAATTCTGGCTGGTCTAGAGCTTCCTATGTACACTATACTGGCCTTGAACTCAGAAATCTGCCTGCCTCTGCCTTCTGAAAATTGAGATTAGAGGTATACTCCATCATGCCTGGATGGAATGACATTTTGCTACATATGTAGATCAGAGTTATGGTATGAACCTTCCTATTTCAAAATTGAGAACTGCTTTTTATAAAAGGCCAATCAATGAATGACGTCATTCACATGTAGTCATCTTATTTCTTTTGTGTTTTGAAATAGGCTTTCGTTATAGAGAGGTAGATGACTTGGAACTCATTACATCTTCCAGGCTGTCCTCCACTTTTGCCTCAGCTTCCCAAGTGCTGGGATTTCTAGATGTGCACAATCATGGCTGCCTTACCGTTTCAGCATCTACAAAGACGGTGGGGCATTCGGAACATGTCATCATCACTTCCAACGAGCTTTTAAACTTGGTGCCAATGCGCTGTAGACTGTCACCAAGGAAGCCCACTGCTTCATTAGTTATCTCTCCAAACTTCCTTTGAATTGTCTAGAGGGAAAGCATGACAAGAGTTTAGCAGCTTATACAACGAAGGCCTTTCCACACTTCTATGTAAAGAAGCGCAACTCACAACTGAAATTATCGCCATGACATACACAATTCTATCAGCAGATCTATTAGGGCTTTATATATTTCTTTAGGATACATGCCAACAAACAGCTAATGTGGTTGGGTACAATGGCACACACCTGTGTTCCTAGCTACTTGGGACGGATAGGTAGGAAAACTGAGTCCAGGAGTCGTAGCCTGCAGTGAGCTATGACCGACCATCAGCACGAACCCAGTGATCCCCCAGGAACAGGGGGTCAGCAGGTTGCCTGGGTAAGATAAACAAACTGACTGTAGAAAATAGCTAGTGTTTATCTACATATATGTGTATAGTGCTGCTACATGCCATTAGGACTGAAGGAGGGAGGCAGGAAGGGAGGCACTGGGAAACTGCCACCATCATTGGTAAGGAAGAAATACAGAGCTGAGCCTGAAGACCCAGGAAGGAAACCGAAGGCAGAATGCACCGTGAAACATCAGTGGGAAGTGCCCAGCTGGGTTTCCCAAGTCATGCCAGTCAGTGTAGGTGGCGGATAGCCAACAGGACTGGGATCTCTGTGCCTTAGACTCTCTTCTTCCCTACATGGTGCTCAAAATGGTAGCCATGTGCCATGGTGCTGTATGAGAATATTTACTAAAAAGCGTCTAGTATCGGGCTCAGCACAAGGTGACTGGGCACTCAATAAGTGACATGCTTATTGTCCCCAATCAAAGTGGAAAGTAACTCTAGTTAGTTGCCACAGTGATGAAATGTCATTTAGCACCTGATTATACACATTTCAAACCTCCCTGTAACAAGCTGGTGGACAGCAGGTACAGTGGTGTGCCTTTATTTCTCTGGTACCCATGATGGTACCCACCATACTACAGAAAATCAGAATTGGAGTCTTGTAGCAATTTCACTGTAGGTTTTTATATCTGTACTACTGGCTGATTAACACACCAGGGGTACTACATGCAATGCTGCAAATTAAGAAAATGTTACTTTCACAGACACCTGTTTGCTAAAGAAAATCAGTAGGCATATTAAAGCCTGAGATGTCAATAGAGGAGCCCGACTTTACCAGATTATGGTAATGTGCATTCAGAAACCTTAACCTCCACTGACCTGAAACAGCCTTGAAAACACATGGAAAGTAAACACTGCACAAGATCCATCTGTGTCTGACAGCATCTGATTGACGTGGCAGCGCCAGGCTTCTTCCTCATCTTCATAAGCCACTGGCTGAAACGCTGCTATTATGGCAGACAGAAAGGGAGTTGGGAGGGGTGATGTTTGCACTTCTGGAAAAGTGTCTTGTTCATCCTCTTCTTGACTGGAGATTCAAAAAACCACAGTAACTGTCACACGACCTTAAAAGAGCAGACTCATAGACCCTCACATCATTCAAAAGAAACTATTCTTATTCATAAATACACATTGATTGCGAGAATGCAGCCTGACCTCCCTAGGATGGCACAATAAGTGCATGTTCTTATTTTAGAATGCTTTTATTTCAAGCAATTATCTTAACTCAAGTCTACAAGATGTTATTAGTAAACTTCACTAGTTACCCCTACAAAGACTATGAATAAGGGCAGGACGAGGTGGCGTACACTTTTAATCCCAGCATTGGAATAGCAGAGGCAAGGCTTTCTCTTTGAGTTTCAGGGCTGCTTAGTTTACAAAGGAAGTTCCAGAACAGCTAGAGCTATGTAGAGAGACCCTGTCTTGAAATAATCAATATAGATTAGAGTGCTTTTATACTGTGACCTACTTTGGATCCTTTATAAAATTATGTTTTACACATTCACTTTTGTCTGTCTGTCTGTCTGTCTATCATGCAAGTATACATGTATTCACATATATGCCACAGTACATGAATGAGGAAGTCAATCCATGGAGATAGGTTCCTTCTTTACTATGTGGGTCCTGGGATTTGAACTCAGGTCATCAGGCTTTGTGGCAAGTGCCTTTATCAATAAGCCATCTTGCTAGTCCTGCACCCCTATTTTGGAAGAGCCCTTTGTCAATGGGAACATGGAGAAGGTTTTGATTGTATACTTATGCACCACAAAGCATTATCAAGGTTAGATTCTATTACTGTTCAATAGATCAAACAGGAAAGGTGAAAGGCAAAGTCTGAACCCTGGATCACAAGCCCAGAGCACACATTACCGGCCACAGCATATACTCAGCTCAGCCAATTCAGAAGCACCTGCATGTGCCTAGCAGTAAAGCAAACAGGGCATGGACAGAAGGAGCAGGAACTTATCCTTCCAACATTAAGACAGTCAAAACCTAAAACTGGAACCATGGAAAAAGACGAGGCTGTGTTTCTGTCAGTCTAAGTATTTGAGCCACACTCCATAGAGAAATGGTCTTGGGACTGAATGGTTCATATTACGAGATGGCAACTTTACACTTGAGACTCAAGGAGAATCAAGGAAGACAGGGTGAAAAGATCATAGGAGTCAGACAGAGACCAGGATGCCTACTGCTAGATAATATCTTCTAGACTTGACCGGGAAACTGCTCCTATCAGACCTAATCAGTAAGCACATAACACTACCAGGACCATGCTAGTGTGATAGAAACAAATTCACAAGGCCCTACCCTAGAGGAAGAGCTACAGGCAATCAATAACTGATCAGATAGAGAGGAGTCAGCGCTCAGAGACAAGCACCTAGAGATCTGATCCCAAAAGCTCAGTCCTTGATGTGGCTGTGAATGAGCTTTGTTACCATTTGTTAATAAAGAGGCTGTGTTGGCCTATAGCAAGGCAGCTTAGAGGCAGGTGGGAAATCCAAGCAGAGATAAAGGAGAAGGGTGGAGTCAAGGAGATGCTGCAGGCGGTTGCCCAGAGAGCAAGATGTAATGGAACACAGGCAATACACAGATGGATAAGAATAGGTTACGTGGTGAGAGGTAATGAGCCTGAGCCATAGGCCACAGTAATTAATATAAGCCTTTGTGTGATTATTTGGGACTCAGCAAGTGGCTGTGGAATTGCAGGTCTGGACCTCAGGGCTAAGCTGGGCCAAAAATTTCTGGCTATAAGTCCTAAACATATATGCATAAAAGCAGTACTAAATGGACTCTCAGCAGAGTGTGTGTGTGCGCGCGCGTGTGAAACAATAATGGAAAGCAGGTCATGAAGAGAGGATGTTGGAGAAGAAGGCCAACAGTTGAAGGAGGAAGAGGGTGGGGCACAAATCATGTACAGACAGACAGTATTCATGGATGAAATTCTATAAAAGAAAAACTTTAACAAGGAACTGGAGTAAGGCTTTGAGCATATCAAAATATTCATCTGGAGTAAAAACCTAGTTTACCTTAAAGTTATTTGTTTTAAGTCACCAAAGTGACAGATTTTAATAAAATGTGCTGTACTCTAGACCTGTGTGCTCAATACACATTCTATTCAGCTATAGAAATGGACCACAGTAGACTACTTTGCGTTAACCTTGGAGGATGCCAAAAACCTGACTGTTTCCCCTGGCATCATTTTCGTCAAGTCTAAACTTGTGTGGGGCTCCATAGGCCTTATGGTCAGATCAGAAAGGCATCCTTGTGAGGGTGAACATTTGCATGTACACTTTCAGATACAGGCAAACATTCCATACGTATTGAGAGTTAAAAAATCTGATAGATTGTATGTTATGACTCTTTTACCACATTAAGTAAGCATGAAGCTTTTCTTTCTGTAAACCTGAAACACTTGATTACTAAATATCAGTTTCAAATATTAGTAGTCATCAAGAATCCTGGCTGTGTGCAATGGAGAAAATAAATACATTGATAGGATGCATGAAGTTAGATTCTTTTACCAAGAACCTTATGGTGAACCACAAATAGTTAGAAAACTTAAAGAGCAGTCATTAGACAGTATCAGAATTTAGATCATAGAACTGTTTGCTGTGCAAACTAAGAGCCACTAGAATTTCCTTTAAGAACTTATGTACTAGTTACTCAATCCACAATCAAAGAAAAGTCTTGTTTGGGAATTTTTCACATTCTGATAACTTATTTTGAACATGCAGAACATAAACATCTGAGGAGAAGTGTGTCATCCTTCAGTACCATGAGGCAGTAGCTCAGGATTCCTACAGTAATTTAACTTAACCTCTGACCCCAACAGAGAAAAACTTTTGGATACATTTTAGATTTATTTTGGCAACCCAGAGATTCATTCTACTATTGATTTTAACACTTGGCCATTTGGTATTCTGCCCAATGTGGTATGCTTCTAACATGGTATGCTAGGAATAAAATGTTTTATTTTATATGGATACAGGAAGGAAGGAAGGAAGGAAGGAAGGAGGGAGGGAGAACCATGGTATGCCTTATCTTTAAAAATGAAGAGAGTATGATTATAGACTAAATGCCTATTAATCAAAACTTACAATCTGAACCGGGAGTGGCATGTCTGGGAAGGGGCAAGGACGAAGCAGAGACTCATTACTATCTGTGAGACCAAACTCACCTGGACAGCCCGGAGAAATCAGCCTCTTCCTCCTCACACCGTTCATCCAGCTCTTTCAAAGCCAAGGTGACATCCTCCTCGCAGATCGACTCAGGGTAGCTTTCTGAGGCCAAGGGCTCTGGCATGTCCGTTTCTTCTAAGTCAAGGATTCCTCGGCACACTAACTGCTCCTGTCGGTCTGGGATAATGTATGACCCTTCATCCTCAAAGGCGGTAACATGTTCCTCCTTTAATACTGAACTTGTATCCTGTGAAGTAACCACAGCTTTAGCAGACCTCAACACTAAAAGACGTTTATCAATGCAATAAAGGACGGCTACTAAAATCTGAATCTGTATTTCAGTTGTCAAGTTTGTACAGTTTTTGAATTGGGAATATATGCAATTGTCTTAAGTGGTCCCACTTTTCTTTTTTCTTTATTTTTTATTTTTATTTTATTTTGCTAAACACGGGGCCTCACACATGAGGCAAGCCATTTAATATTGACTCAAATCTCCGATTCTAGAATTTAAAAAATTACAATATACAGCCAACTGTTCTTTAAAGACAAACATTTCTTCTTTGTTTTCCTTTATGTATAAAATTTTGGTGTTGACTAGAATCTATATCCTTTGCTAAAATACCTTCTTCTCTCATATACATTATATTTCTATATAAAAAACTTGGCATTATTACTATAAAGTCTCTATTATTTGAACTATCTATCATTCCATCCATTTTACCAGAATGCAGTAAATACTGGCTATAGATAGGGAGATGGTTCAAGACTGAATCCATTGATGCTAAGAGTCTGGGCTGCCCACAAGTCAGAACCAGACAATGACCAGCCATACAGACACTCAACCCAAAGTACTCTGTTCACTTTCCTGGTATCTGTGATGTGGAGAGCTACATTTAATTAGTAAGACAATAGCTCATTGCAGCTTTGAGACCCATAAAGCCTCACAGCCAAGACAGAGTTCACAAAAGATTAGAAAACTTTAGTTGTTAGCTTTTCAAATTAAATGAATTACAAGTGCATTTATTAAACAAGAATGGTTGTATGTCCCTGACCCTCAATTAAAGAATAATAATGAAAATACATGCTGTAGAGTATAACAGTAGGTAAGGGGATCCACTCTACCTATCCACCGTTAACATGCTGACACAATGCTGCTGTGACTGCCAGGGGGGAGAAATCCTATGGATATTGGCTAAATAAATGAAACTATTACAATAAAAAAGAAAACCATGTTCAAAGTATGCTTCATAATTGTGGCAACACTCATTTCTAACTTGTGTGGATATTAATCTGATCCATCTAAGTTTCATCTGATCACACAAGTTTGGAAGCCAAGACAAACATTTTACAGAATTAGACCTTTTCTACTTTATATTTGTAGTAGGTTTTAACCCTACTTTCATGGCTTAAAAATGGGATTTTCCCTACAAAATGTGAAATCAGCAGAAGTTAGAGCCCTGAATGAGCCTGAGTTTATTCTTCTGAAAAGAATTTTAAGCACAGTCTAGAAAGGTGGTTTGCTACAAATTAATTCTTAATTATGGATTCTTAATTCTTGTAATGGGGTTAGGCTAACATGAAAATGGCAACAACATGTTGTGGCATATGGAATGCATATGGTAAGCAGCATCTGCCACATACAAATGTCTGCAGTACCCAACCAAAGAAGGGAAAGAGCATGGAGGTCTGAGGCAACAGAGACCACTCTCTGAAGGAAACACTGATGGGCTTAGAGAAAGGTGGGGCTAGGGATGGTATTCTGATGAAAGACATCAGCCCTCAAAATATGGCAGAGAAACGGGCTGAGGAAACAGGAAGTGCATTAAGGAAACATGGATCTGGATGTGGGAGCAGTGGATCTTGATCTCACAGAGTAGGACCCAAGTCATCCCAGTGGATTCTATCCAATACAGCTGCAGGCTCTGTCTGAAGTTCAGTTTTAAAGATGTAGCTAGTGAAGAAACAGACCTTAACCTAAAAAAAATTACCTAACACTGGTATCTTTTTTCCCCTCCCTATTCTGAGTGACCTGTTACATACCAAACATGACAGCATGGTGCTCCACTTTATTAGCGTACACCTAGATTTGGATATAATCTGCTATTATAATTTCTAAGAGATTTTTATTGGAAGGTATTATTCATATACAGTGGAAATTTATAACAACTCTAGATTTCATTAAGTAGTATACTGGGTTAGTAGACTGGATTCCATTGTTTATATGCAGATTATGAGAATCAAATTTGAACTATATAGTCACACAATAACACACATACACACACACATTTTGTTACACTTAAAAGTTCACTATCTCTGGGTAAAGTTTTCTGTGGCTCATGACTGACAGTTTCTTTAAAGAAATCAATTAAAGACTGTGCCTTGAAGAGATCAGAGAGGAAGTTTTCTTTTCCTTTTTTAGATTACTTTTTATTATTTTTAGTTGTGTAGGTGTGCTTGTCTGCATGTGGGTGTGTCCACATGAGAGCAGGTGTGCTGGTAGGTAGGCCAGAGGCATTGGCTTTCCTGGAGCTGAAGTTACTGAGCTGTGAACGGTCAGCCATGATTGTTGGGAACTGAATTGGGGTCCTCTGGAAGAGCAGCCAGTGCTGGTGAATTGTTTTACTCAAAGAGAAGCCACAAAGTTTCCGCCAAGGCCTGCCTGGAGGCTTAAACAAGAAGAGCCCCCATAGGCTCATATGACTGAATGTTTGATTCCCAGCTGGTGAACTGTTTAGGAAGGATTAGGAGGTGTGGCCTTGTTGGAGGTGGTTTGGTACTGAGGGTGGGCTTTGGGGGTTTCAAAAGCCCAGACCATCCCAGATCCAACTCATTCATTTATTCACTCATTCATTCATTCTCTTTCTCTTTGGAACTTTCAGGTAAGATGTGAGCTTTCTGCTCCTGCTCAGGTGCCTGCCTGTAGTCATTCTCCCATATGATAATAATGGACTCATGCCCTGGAACTTCAAGCAAGTTTCCAATTAAATGCTTACTTGTATAAGTTGCCTGGGTCAGGGTGTCTCTGCATAGCAATAGAGCCATAATTAAGACACTTCCTTTACCTTCCCAATGTTAGTACACACTAAGGGAAATCTTCAGGCAAATACTTAAAATATGTAAAAAATTAACTAGGGCTGGAGAGATGGCTCAGAGTTTAAGAGCACTGACAGTTCTTCCAGAGGTCCTGAGTTCAATTCCTAGCAACTACATGGTGGCTCACAATCATCTATGATGAGATCTGGTACCCTCTTCTGTATACTGTATACATAATAAGTAAATAAATCTTAAATTAAATAAATCTTAATTTAAAATTAACTAAATAATTGTAGAAATTACTGTAAAACTAATTATGATGTTAACATCTCGGTGCTTTTCTATGTTTCTTCATTAGAGGGCAATTCTGGAAGATGGGACACTGGACTGGAGACACAGGGAGAGACCCGTTAACAGTGTTGTCATTTTTCTGTAGGCACATTCTTTGACAGCGTTAATGAAAGCTTTTTAATAAATGAGATGATAGTGTCCTAAAATAACCCTTCCAATCTCACCATCAGCGGGACAAAATATACGGGGAGAAGGAGCCCTTTATTAAAAAGGAAAGAAAAGGGTAAATTGAAGTGCTTTTTCTTTGGTAGAAAACATGCCTCCAGGGACTGTTCATGCTTGGGGAGGAAGTCCATTAGTCTATTCTTGTAAATTGTGTGAAGCTAGGCTCAGACTGTAATCCTAGCACACGGAAGGTCAAGGAAGTGAGTTCCAGGCCAGCCCAGGCTACTCACAGAGACTACATTTCTCTCTAAATCTAAATCAAAATACAACCCAAAACAAATCAACCAAGAAACAGCCTATATCTGGATATGGGATTGTTTTGAGGTCTCATCTCACAGGCTAACTTTCTTGTCACTCAAACCCACTTTACTGTTTAATTTCTGGAGAAGATGTAATACAATGGCCACTTTCTCACACTTAATTTTTTTTTTTTTTTTTTTTAAACTTGCTTGTTATCTGTCACTCTTGATGTGGTTAAGTGCTATGGCACTAGCTGCCTGTTTTATATGCCCAGATCCTAGAACAGTGTCTAGCCTGGGACAGGAGCTCAACATCCCTGGCTAAATGGAGCAAGGTGAGCTCACACCCGTAGTTATAGACCTGGGAGGCTGAGGCAAAGGACTGCCATGAATTCAAGAACTACCTGAGCTGCAGACTAGGACCCTGTCTAAAAAAAGAAGAAATGAATGAATGAATGAATGAATGCTCACCTATGTTACATCTTCATCTAGGGCAACAGCATACTGCTTATCTTGACATCAGCACTGCTAAGCTTTGGGACTGGAATATACCCCTAAAGGTCCATGAAGTAAGGGCTTGCTCCCCAGTGTGGTGCTATTGGAAGGTGGTGGGCTTAGTGTGTGTGTCCTAAGCCATTGGGAGTGTGCCCTTGAAGGGGACTGAAGGATCTTACTCCCCTCCCTTTCGCTATTCCATTCAAGGCCATGGTGGAGAGATTTGCTTGGTATATGCTCTGCCACAATTGCTGCCACAGACCAATCTGTCAGGGACTGAATACACCAAACTGTGATCCAAAGGAAGCCTTTCCCTGTTTTGAGCTGGTTACCTAAGGCAATATTCCAAGGCTCACCGGTGCAGCCGTACCCTCCAAGGGACATCTGCATGTTTTCCCACTCTCTGATGGTGCAGTTGAGGTCTTGAAGATGGCATTCCCTACCATCATGCATGTCTGACCCTCTTCACTTCTTGTTTCTCTCCTTTTCTACCCATTTTATTCTCCAGGATTCTGACGTCCCTGCAGTCAGCTGAACATACCATGCCTTCTGTATGCTACCCCTCTATATGGAAGGCCCAAGTACCCTGAGGCCTGTCCTTTATCCCTGTCACTACCAAAAAATCCAGTTCATTACACTCTGGATTTCCACAAATCATTTCAATATACTGAGTTCCTATTGAAATGTACACATACATATAGCAAATGTCTTTCCTTCCTTCCTTTCTTTCTGGTGCACTATCCCTGGAGGTACTGCAATACCAGGTCGATGTGTGGAGTGGATGGAGCAAGCTCCTATTCCAACTCCTAGTTCCCAAAATCCATTTAATATATTGTCCTCAGATAGAAGACGTATCAGCTATTAAACTGATAGGAACAGATATTACACTTGATCTTAGCCAAAAGGCAGAGAAGCGATTGCAAATGTCTTTTCAATCGTGCTTAATGTAGACAGTAAATACCATCATCTCCTTTCTACCTTAGCCTCTTGCTGAAACTCTGGCACCTAGTGAAATCACAATGAATACTTGACTGAGCTATTTACAACTTCATTCTATTAGTCTCTCTAAGATTCACGATCAGGAAGCCAAGAGGCTTTTATCAGCTCACTGCTAAAGAGGGTCCAGACAAGTCCAGTTCTTGACCTATGAAGAGCGTGAGACTTTGCCTTACATAACTAATACACTCTAATCACCATTATCAGTTGGGGTCCAGTAACTATATAAATTTCATTAACACTGACAAAAATGTAAGAGTTTCTAATACTTATCAAGTAGAAAGCATGTTTCACAGAGCCATAGCAATAATTACATTTTAAAAAGTATCTATAATCATCTTTTTTTTTTTTTTAAAGCAACAATACTAAGACAATACTTACTTATTTTTGGTCAGTCATTAGCTTGGAATCTGGCTTACTTCTTACAGGCCTTTCCAAAACCATAATACTAGTGGTTCCAAAGTCTTTTGGTACGTTCATTGCACAGTTGCTGTCACAGCTAGCCTGAGGTCCTAACCCAGTCATAGCACCAATCACAGAAAACCCATTCAAAGCAAAAGGGAGGGGGGGGGAATACAGCAGCAGTCCTTCACAGAAACGCAGCACCCCAGGCAACGCCTGCTGTCCCGAAGCGCTTGCACAGTAACCAAGTCACACTCTGCAACGCAAAATGCTCATTGACACACGACATTATTTTTAACCTGTAGGCCGTTTCCAACATGTCATCTTCTTGTTGTTAAAAAGGAAGAAACAAACAAAACAAAATGAAAGAACAACCAACCAGGTCTGACAGTTTTGTTTAAAACAAGCCAACAGGTTAGAAATACTGAAAACAAATCAAATAATTAGCAGCACGTCAGCTGAAAACTCTTTGGGAGGAAAAAAAAAAGAAGCAAGGAATGTGGCAGAGTGACGAAGGAGCCTAGATTGGCCATGCACCAGCCCCATGTCTCCCCACCTCAGGCAGCTGGCTGCTAGCATTATCTAGACAGGCCTCCAAACTGGGGGTCTCGTCTCTGATCTGCAGCATGTCTTCTGTTGTATTGCTGCTGGCAGAATCCTGAGACTGAAGCAGGTCCTGGTGCTCGGGCATCATGTCATCCGTCACACCGTCACTGTGGAGCTGGGAGGAGAGATTTGTTCATTTAGCAGTGCTAGCCACAAGGGACAGCAAGCATCACTAGGTATTTTATGGGCATACTTATAAAGAACTGGGACTTATGACAGTTAGCCTGTTCCCTCCCCCGCCTAGTATGCATCTGCATGGTCTGTGACTTCCCCAGCAGGATCAAACCACAGGGGTTAAATGTTGCTAACGAAACAAACTGAAAGAGCTGAGAGCTACCCAGACCTATACTAGCCTAGTCTGGGGCAGGGGCAGGGGCAGAAAGGGTTCTCAATATCCTAGGCAGGAATGAGGTTACTCTGTAAGCAAATACCCTGTGCTTTTGGTCCATCTGCCTCCACCTCAGGAGTATGTACCCCTATGCCCAGCTTATGGGGTGACGGAGATCAGATCCAGTGTATTGTGTGAGCTGAGCAAGCACTCAACTGACTGAGCAGCCATGCCCCTAGCTCCGTGAGTCATGTTTTGTTTGATCTGATATTTATTTATTTTTGTGGTGTTGGTGTGGAATCAAGGACTCTATGTGTGCCAAGCAAATGATCTACTATGAGCTTCATCTCGGGTCTGAGGATCTGTGACAGCGGGAACTCAGGAGGGTCAGATGTGCACAGTGAATGCAACCTAAGCAAAAGCCAACAGCAGTTTCAATAAGACCAAAAACAAAAAAACACCCCCCTCCAGGAAAGTTGTTTATAATAATAGAGCTTCATTAGTGAGGTTTAGACTCAGTTACTATTTTTTGGGGTGTCAATATTCAGCATAGGCAAGCTTTTGATTCAGAAAACACATAGGCAAATAATAACTTTTTCCATGCAAAGTGATTTAAATTATTTTTTTCACCTCGGTACCTGGCAAAGTAGTCAACCCTGCCCCGCAGCTTTTGTTACCAGGAACTCAGTGTGTGCCAGGTGGCTTAGCTCCCACAAGTGTCTGGGGTCTATTTGTAATGAATGGGCACACACTTACAAAGTTACAAAGGGGTGAAGGCAGCCTGGCAGTTTATGGCTGGCCTCCATAGGGGCCCACTGTGCCTCAGTCAGCTCCTCCCTATGGCCCAGTAACTTCACCATCTTCTAAACTAGTCTTCTGTAAGGGGACTTCTGGCGACACGGTGTGACTCTGGTGACATGGTTAAGTGCAAGGGCACTAGACGTCCTGTTCCTGATCCACTCACTAGCTGTGTGTTTTGGGAAATGGCACTTAGCAGAACGCATTAACCCTGCTTGCCTTGTGTGGTCAGGTGAGAATTACTCGGACTAGAACATGTAAAATGCCTGGCACGTGGGCAATACTCAGAAATCACTTAACAGATAAGGGGGAGGGCGCTGGCAAGACTTATTTGTGTAATAATGAAATATCAAAATAGCAGAGAAGACATGAATCTGACCACAGACAGACAACTTGACATTTGCTTAAAGCCTGCTCCATGCAACACTGTTGGAAGGGCTTGACCCACACACAGTGTAGAGCAAGGGACCATGCTAAAAGAGAGGCAGGCTGACTTTAGCAAGACAGAGGCCTTCCTGTAAGAGCTGGGCTAACCCTCCCCCCCATACACACACACTTTGGACGTGCCATGGTGCTATTCCCCACACTGCCTGGACAACCCATGCTTTTCTGAATGAAGACATGAGCCTTGCAGCCTTATTCATGTGCCCTCATTAATTGGCCAGATCACCCTTAGGGGCCAGAACTTCACATAACTAACTTTTGCCCCCTCTCCAAGTTTGAAAGTTAGTGCTGGGGTGGGAGAGATGGCTCAGAGGTTAAGAGCAGGGGCTGTTCTAGAGGTCCTGAGTTCAATTCCCAGCAACCATATGCAAGCTCATAACCATCTGGTGCCCTCTTCTGGCCTGCAGGCATACATGAGACAGAACACTATATACATAATAAATAAATAAATCTTAAAAAAAAAAAAAAGTGCAAGTGCTAATAGTGCCTAGAAGAGGCCGTGAGGCCCTCTGGAGTGGAGTCACAGGTGGTTATGAGCTGCTGCTGGATGTGGGTGTGGGTGCTGAACCCAGGATCCCCTAGACTTTTATCTGTGGAGCCGGCTTTCTGGTCTCCTTGCTTCATCTTGAAAAGGACAATGTTGTACTCGGTCCTTACACATTACATTCAAAGTCTGACTTACAAACAAGACAGAAAAGCAGCCACGCACTAAGAGGTGGTAGTGTCCAAACCCATACCAAAGACAATGTGTGGGGACACCTAAAAGGGCTCTGCACACGCTCCTCTATCTAGCAGAGAATGAGCTGTGTGATCTAGCCAATGCAGGTCAATGGGTCAACTTTGTAAGTTTGCTTCTGTCATGAGTAACAGAACGTTTAGCATGGCACGTGCATTTTGTACATAATAAAATGACAATTAGAAGGCATCAAAGCTCAGAGTTTGTTGCACCCCCTCTACTTCATGGAAAGGTGAGAGTAATACCATCTGTGTGCGTGACAGGATCTGGCTTGCCGTGAGGGCGGCTTCTTCCTCTGAGGATTCATCTGTGTCCTCCTGGTTCGTCAGGGTCAAGCTGGGGGTGCTGCTAGAACACGGGTACTCCTGGAGGGACGGTGTGTCTCCTTTGTCGATACTGTCCAGAGAGCGCCGGCGGACTCCCCAGTTGAAATTGTCCATGCTCTCCCCCTGGAAAAGCAAGACATGGTTTCTGAGGACTCAGCTTATTGATGTTGCAGAAGTTATGATACCCGGAGACACACACCAGGTGAAAAACTACTGAATATGTCATCAAAAGCAGAGTTTCAATCAGCCAGAGTTTCAATCAGCCCATTGGTTTCTTTTAACATTTAACCCATCATCAAATAGTTATATTTTTAAAGACTAAAATTTATCTGGTCATTTTACTAAATCATTTTCTTTATAATCCACCTTGTACTGCTGAGGGACCGACTAGATCTACACTCTAGGCCATTTCTATTCTAGTACACAGACACGAATGAGACCACACCACACGGAGGACAGACACACCACAAGTGACAACAGACACAATCCACACAACACCAGGCTGCAACTTACCTGCAGCTCCTGGTTAGCAAAAAGGAAAACACACAGAGTTAGAAAGAACGAAGACACACATTCAAATATATGCTATGCTTTTTGGGAAAACTCTGATCTCTGAAACCCAAAGAGACGGATGCAAGCTCCAGATTTAGCATTTTGCAGGAAGCTGACGTGTGGTTGGAACTGGGGAGGAGCTGGAGACAGACACGTAGAACAATGTTTCTGTGATACACTTCGGCAACATGAAATTTACAAAAAGTTTCAAAATTCACACAGCTAATATTCTGTACGAGGCAATAACTGACTGCAAGTAGCCACATTCAACCAACGACAATACAGGCTCACAGTTATTTCCATCCGATGGACACTTGCAGTTAAATGCAGAGGGTCATTTTTCAAGATAATTTAAACTTGAGATCATAGCTATCAAAATACAATTGTTGCCAACTTCAAAAAAAGGCCACAAGAGCGATGGCACATTTCACCCTCACGCCAGTTAGGATTTATACTATGTTTGTACTGAGCCTCCATTTTTGAAGAACATAATTCTTAACAGTCTAACGTTCTGGTGTGACAAACTATAATAAGCTGGCAAAAAAAAAAAAAAAAAAAAAGATTTATAGCTCTTTACATGAAAGGGATTGTCTAAAATCAGAGGTTTTCAAAAAAGAATATTCCCCACTAAACAGAGGAATTCTTTCAAATGGAATTTTAGATGGAAATCAATTGTGTAAACTGACAGACTAAACCCAAAATGTTCACGCTGAATGACTTCAGGAGCTCTGTCCACTGAGCCCTGGGATCCATCCTGGCTGTTTCTCAAAGTACTTTAGATGTTTTGGGATCTGCAAGGTTAGGATTTGAAAGGTTCCTTTCTTGAACTTACACTGTAAATATGACCATGTTGCATAGCACACACATGGTACTCGGCCTCACAATGTAGTTGGTGAATGAATGAATGAATGAATGAATGAATTTACACTGTGGGTTTTCAAAGCCAGGGATCTTTTGAGAGTTTTCATTTGTTTTGTTTGTTTTGGTTTTAGCCATTCAATCTAAGTATTTCCTATTGTAAAGTTTCAACCATGATGGTACATGGAAAGTATGTTCGTTCCCTCAGCTTGCTTAATTATGGGGGCTCAGGTCGGGCCCTCTCCACTCCCCCTAACTGCTGTGACTTGAAGTAAGGCCAGCATTGCAGTAAGTGTCTCAGAGGGTTCTGACTGAAGCCCTGCTAAAAGCCAGAGTCACTCCCGCTGACATTTCAGAGGGCTGGATGAACTCTAAAGCATTTCCAGAGCTCTTTACAGGAAAAAAGGCAAACAAAAAAACATAATAACCATAACCGTTAGAAAAATGTCAAGAGCCTTTAGAGATAGGGATTCTGAGCAAGAAAAATCAGTAACTGCAGAAGGATTTAGAAGCTGCTCACAAATGTAGGACAGGGTACCAGGTCGCAGAGCTATCTCACTTTGCTCCTGGCTGGGATGGCCTGTCTTACCCTTCCCTTCAATGTTTTTCAAAGGATGAATGTGAAAACACTTTTAAAAGCTTTTTTTTTTTTTTTTAAATCTTCCCTTTCTGAAAAAAGTAAAAACAAAAAGGAAAATGGTATATATATATATATATATATAATATATTAAGAAAACACAGGCCTAAGGTTTTCATTTTGAAGGTGGCTTAAATCTATTGACATTTCTGCAACTCCAGGTACCGAGTTAATCTCCTTGTAGCTGCACGGCAGGAAAGCACAGTGAGGGAAACATCACCCTCCACTGTCTCCTGTTGACAGTGCACCTAAAGAGAATAGCCCCTCATGAGAATGGATGGATGCACAGGAGCTACCTGAGTTGATGGTTCAGAGAAAAAAAAAAAAAAACCCTACATGCAAACATGGTACAGAATATTTGATGTTAAGCATTTTTGTCTTACTGTATAGTAATATATATTTGTGACAAGTTTTGGATGTCCAGATCTTAGATTTACTGTAATCTTTTTGGGTCTAAAGGACTGCCATTTGGGGAGCTGACCTGAGCTACAGGAATGGAATCCCAATAGTCTAAGACAACAAGGCGTCTCCCTTGTATTTACCATGTTTGCTTTAGAAATCAGCAGATGCTTCAACTAGGCCAATGGGTGAACTAAGAAGGGTGCACAGAGCATGTGGAAAAGCAACCTCTCTCCTCTCCTGAGAGCATCCATGGGACTGATCTTTACTCGCCCAAACATTGCTATGTGGGCATATGAGGTCAATGAACAGTAACAACCATCTTGCCGCTGCCTGAGACCACTGCCTGGAAAGAAGAGGAGGGTCCAGAGAAGCATCGGGAGAGGCCTCACAGAATCATGCTGAGTGGAAAACTCTGCCTTGAGACTAGCTCACCTGCATGGGCTGATAACTCTGCTCTTGGCATTTCTACTTAGAAAATCCTCTGATGGACATAATGCGTAGACAGAACCAGCTTATCAGAGATTCTATAAGGTCTTTGGGTGTCAGAAGAGACATGTCGTGGGAGAGAGCTGAAGAAAAAGTGGCTATGGACACCAGAGAGAGACCTCGGCACCTGCCACAGGCAGAGTCCTAGCAAGCCAAAGCTGCCATTGTGGTCACCAGAATGAACTCAGCGTCATGACTCACACCTGTCTCCTCACACTTGGGAGGCTCAGGCTGAAGGGTTGGCATGAGTTCCAGGCCAGCAAGTATCACAGGGTGAGTAGACCTCTCAAAACAAAAAAACCAAAATCATGTTTGATCAATTTTAATCTATGTATTTACTATTAATTTGTTTATCCCATGCTAAACATTTAAATCTATGAATAGACTAAAATAATCGTCATAAATTCAATTTTTACTTTGTAAAGACAGAATGGGATGTCTTTTATCTCAGATTCCTTCTGCTGCTGACTAATTGTGGCACTCAGCGTTCCATGTTTAGTTTACCTTTCTTGACTTTATACTCAAGGGAAGGTGGCAAGGGCTGGCTCAAGTGTGACTATCTGTAAATGTCAACAAAGCCCACATTCTCACCTCCGCATCTTCCAATTCAACATCCAAGAAGTCGAAGTCCTTAAAGACGCCGAACTGTTGCTCACTGCCATTGTCTTCCACGGCAACTTCCTCTTCCTGGATTATGTCCTCCGTGGTGGAAATCAAGCTGGTCTGCTGGTCTCCGCCTTCCAAATCCTCATTAGAAGAGAATACAACCTGATGCCCCCAAAAAGGAAAAAAAAAAAAAAAAAGGTTTACTCATCATTTTTGTCCCACTGCACCTGAGGTACCAGCCCCTTAAGAGCCCTGTCAACCTCACTCTGGAATGGATGCAGAATTTCAGTCAGGTCTTCATTCCTAACTAGCTGATCAAAGGTTAACTTGGTCAGCATAGCCCAGATTTTGCAATAGAGAAACCATTTCCTTTTCCTTGTTGGTCAATATCAGAACTTACTTAGAAAAGGCAAGCACAAGAGACAATGCCTTTGACACCCTTTATCTGCATGATCCTGACTACTTACGGATGGATTCTTTGGGAGGCCAGATTCGGGACCGCAGAGGGCAAGCACGCTCATCAGCTTCTCTCTCGTTCTCCGCTAAGAGGAAGGAAATCCCCAAGTTAGTATGGGTAGACTGAGACAGTGGTCAGGTGATTTGCATGTTCCCAAAATTGATTCTTCCATCCCGTGCTGATGCTCTCTAGGCACCTGTGATAACTGTGGCCTTTTCCAACTGACGGGAACCAGGGCATTAGAGGTGGAGCCTGAGGAGGTGGAGGAGGTGCTCCTGGTGACAGCGATGACCTTCGCTTTCCCGTTCCTTCCTGCAGCACTGTGCTGGCCTCCGTACTTGTTTCCAATGATGGGCGTCTACACAGAAATACACACCAAAGTTGACTCAAGGCTTCCACACTAGCAAGGGTTAACAGTAGGCCTCCTATGACATTTTCTACAAATAACCAAGAAACAGCCTGAGCAAGCCACAAGGAGCAAACCAGTAAGCAGCTTTCCTCCACAGCCTCTGCATCACTCAGCTCCTGCCTCAGCTCCTGGCCCTGTCTTCCCTGTATAATGGACCAACACGTTCTAAGATGATATAAACCCTCTCCTCCCCAAGTTGATGTTGGTCATGGTGTTTTATAAAAGTGATAGAAATCCTAACCAAGGTACCCCCAAACTGTTACATCTGCTCCCCTAGGGCTACTATTTTTCAACACTCAGCTTAGATGTTACCTCCTTTCCAAAACACACCTTTAGGAGCTCAGTGTATATTCCCAGAGCACTTCCTTACTTCCAGTGGGGGGAGCACGGTGATGCTCATCTGCCTGTTTCCTCATGACAATGTGAGCTTCCTCAGAGGCAGCCTTCTCCTCATTTTTACAACCAGCTTCACAGAACCTATTACAGTGCCCAATACCAACCACGTTCATGGTCCACTGACTTAGGCTTGAGTGACTAAGAGACCAGATGAACACTAATGGTGCCATACAGACCATGGCATATCTTACCTCAGAGATATCAAAGTGGAAGTCCAAAGTCTTGCCAGGCAACTCCTTTGAGACGTTATTGAAGATCTTCGCAAAGGATATTTCTGGAGACCCTACATCTACTCCATAGGCCTTGGGAATGTCATTGGGCACAACGAGGCTTGCAGAGCGGGAAACCACCAGCTTTAGGATGTTGAGGGCTTCCTTCCAGTAAGGACTCTGGATTCAGAAAGAACCAATTCGAGAGATGCAAGTGTGCATGAAGAAGAACAACCAAACCAGCCTACACTGTAGACGGTGGAGATAGGGTTGCTATAAGATAAAATGATCAGACATAGATCCTCCCTAATGGAGGAGGACCTTCTTTTTCTCCCAGGGCGTACTTGGTAAATCATTCATCTGGAAAATCTTATGCAGGAACCTGGCTGCTGTTAAAGAAGGCGTCACACACACCTGTATACCACATTTATGCAGTGAGTGTCCACAGGCGCCAGAGGAGGGTACTGGATACCCTGGAACTGTAGATACAGATTGTTGGGAGCTGCCATGTGTGTGCTGGGAATCAAACTCGGGTCCTAAGTAAAGGCAACAAGTGCTCTTACTTGATGAGCTGTCTCTTAGGCCTTAGACTTGTTTCTTGACTACCTGGACCCCAAACATGGGGTGACATCCTCAGGAATGGTGGAGTTCCAGAAGTTTTTCGTCACCATGATGCCTATGCTTTTCAGCTATATTTAATTTTTCCTACACCATAATTTAGGAGTGATTGATATGAAGATGTGTATGTACAGAAGAAACAGTGTCTAGAAAAGAACTTATAATCATTTCTTTTTATTTTAATGTGTATGAGTGATTTATACCTGCATATATGACTCTGTAATTCATGTGTGTAGAGCCTGGGGAGGCCAGAGGGAGGCATCAGATCCCCTAACTAGAGTCATAAATGGTTGTGAGCTATTGAGCGGATGGATGCTGGGAATGAAATCTGGGTCCTCTAGAAGAGCAGCCAGGGCTCAAGAACACTTATCTCTCCAGGCCCTCATAATCATTTTTTTTTTTAATTACTAAAAAGAATACACAGAAAAAAACTTAAAAAAATTTTTTTTGCCACTGAGCCACACCCCTACTGATTCAACAAAGTTTTCATACAATTTGAGATTGGGGCTAGAGTATTAGCCTCGATATACTTAGTATTTCCCTTTTAAAATTCTGTTGCAGTAAATTCATGAGCCAGTGGAGTATAAACTAAAAATAATTTGTTCTCTGGATACTTTATTTTTATTTTACTAATATTTTTTAATTATGTAGTGTGCGTATGTATAAATTTAGGACCTCTGCAAGAGCAGCAGACAATCTGAGCCATCTCTCCAGGCCTCCCTCTCCCTTTTGGTTTTTGGAGACAGGGTTTCTCTGTGTAACAGCCCTGGCTGTCCTGGAATTCACTCTGTAGTGAGTTCAGGTTGGCCTTAAATTCAGAGATCCGCCTGCCTCTGCCTCCAGAGTGCCGGGATTGAAGGCGTGCACCACCATGCCCGGATACTTTAGAAAAGAGCACCTTCCTTTCACAAGTACTTTGGAGGTGAAAGGTAGCACATATCTGTTTTCTGGTTCTTATTCATATTTAGGCAAAGTTTGGATTTCTATTTTCTAAATATCTGTAACGTCCTCATATATAAAAATCAACTCTCAAGTACAGACTTTTAAAGTCTGTTTCTAAAAGTCTTTTCTAATGCATAATTCTTAGAAAACAATAATTTATTTTTTAACACAGAGTCATACAAAGAGTAAGTCCCAGCCCTCATTTTCAGAGAGGGTAACCGCTGCCTTCTACATCCACACATGTTTTTTTTGTTGCTGCGGAAATGCGACTGTTATATTCGATGAAAGCGCTGCACCAATGTGACCGTCCAGATGGTGCTTTCATGTCACTTACATCAAGAATGTTTCCTGTAGTAAATATTCCAGGAAATATCCCCACCCTTGAGTATCTAGGGTGCTTCAGCGTTCCATACTCATGCATTACGTCCGGTTGAGCAAGGCTGTCTGTGAATTCTGTGGTCACTCACCTGCACGTATTTGCCAATCACCTTTATGATCTCCAGGTTAAACTGCTTGGCTGGAGCAGCAGACAGGTCGATGTGACTCAGGAGACTGTAGATAATCTGCAGCAATGATTGCTGCATACTGGACAATCCCTTCTCTAACAGCTGGAAATAAGATGGAAACGCAGACTTTAGTTTTTTACAAAGACTTTCAAAGCTGAAAAACCTAACAGGTTTAATCTGTTAGTCTGTTCAAATGATCAGAAATCAGGAAACTGGTATAATAAAAGGTAACATATCTTATTTTTCTTTCTGTCAGAATGGATAACTATTTTTTCATTTCAGCAACAGTCTTTTTTTAAAAAAATTATTTATTGTGTTTACAGTATACAGAAAAGGGTACCAGATGTCATTACAGATGGTTGTGAGCCACCATGTGGTTGTTGGGAATTGAACTCAGGACCTTTGGAAGAACAGTCAGTGCTCTTAACCTCTGAGCCATCTATCTCTCCAGCCCCCTTCAGTAACAGTCTTAAATAATAAATAAACAAACACTATTTATTTTAGGTTAAAGAAAAAATGACACTACTATCACTCATACAGCTACATAGTAGCTAAACAATCATGCACAAGATTTTATCCTATAAAACTGAAATGAGTTACTGCCACCTGGACCTCAGCGGCCAGTTCACACACCTCTCACCACGTGTGTGAACATGGTCAGAAAAGAATCATGTATTTTAATAGTTTTTTTTTTTTAAAAAAGATTTCCTTGTTTCTTGAGTTTTGATTCCTTCCTTCCTGGAATTCACTGTGTATCCCAGGCTAGCCCTAAAACTTCTAGTTCCATTTTCTTGACTCTCTCAGTGATGGTCTGTGATGTGGAACTGTCAGACCTAAGTCGTCTTTGGTCTTGGTGTTTTATCAGAGCAACAGATATCCTAACTAAGACATCAAGCAAGGCAATGATTAAGAAACTAAACAGTGGAAATGGGAGAAAAGCAGCCAACAAAAAATCTGTTTGTACTTGAAAGGAATCATTTTATCTCTCTCTATACTCCTTTTCTCTCTTTTCTGGCGCTCTCTTCTGATGCTCTGTCCACTTGCTGTCAACTCTAGGACCAGTTAGCATCACAGGGCTGCTTCTCTAATCTCACCCCTGAGCGCTCCAAAGCCACCAAAACTTACCTCTGCCAGGTAAGTCACAAGACTGAAGGTCGCATCTGAGAAGGAGTCGTGTAGGTACCGACATACCACATTGATCCAGTTGGAGCAGTCTCTGGAGTAGGTGTGCGTGCTGTACAAACTCATCATGTGCGCCAGGTTCACCAGGGTTGGGCACTTCTCCTCCGCACAGACCTACAGAATACACATGTTTATTTCATTTGCCTAAAACTTAAACCTGCTTCAGGCTACAAACATTTATCTCAAGAAATAATTTGAGATACAAATTTATGTTTCAATGCGTTTCAGTTCAAAAAGCTAGAAAAGTTCATCGGAGAAGGCGAGAACAGACAAACAAAAACAAGGCACACTATTCAGAGAATCAAAACACAGCAGTGGTTCTCACTTTGGCAGCCTCTGTCTCTAAAAGATATATACATTAAGATGCATAACAGTGGCTCAATTATAGTTATGAAGTAGCAACAAAATTAATTTTATTGCTGGGGGTCACAGCAACAGGAGCTATCTTAAAGGGTCACAGCATCAGGAAAGTTGAGGACCACTGCTCTTGAGGAATGGAAAGGAGTGACATGTCCAAGCCTTGTCTAGGTTTTACACAGGACGGTGTTTTCAGTCTATAATAGTGTCTCTGGTGAATGGCCATCTATGGCTTTACAAGCCCTAACTATGGTTTTGTAACTAATCTGTCAAATCCCATGAGCGTAAATGGGCAGGCTCTACTCCAGGCCAGTTCAGAGCCACTGTATCTCAGAGATGTATTCAGGGTATCTCATAGAAGTGCTACTCCAGACAGCCCCAAGCTGTGTGACAGTCACAAGACTTCCCTGGAGCTATGTCATCTCCATCGGTAGCAATCTGCACACCAGACATTAACCTACTCTTCGGGAAATTATGTGAGTGGCAAGTTCCTTGGCCATTCCTCATGAAGCAAACCTATAACATGTCCATCTTCCAGAAGCTGCTTGACATAGAGCTAGAATGGGAAATTGAAAGTCTTTGCGGGACCTTATTGGCTGAATTGACACTCTCAGTTCCTTTATTCTCTGGGTTATCAAGGTGGATGCCTGTTAGCCTCCCCTGGTAAACAGTAGAACAAGCTAGAACTGGAAAAAGGGCCCTTGCTGTTTTACACGTCTAGTATGTGTATATCAGAAGACTGTCTTAGCCTTTAATGTCTACCTTCAATTTTCTACTTTTCGTTTTTTCTCACTTGTTCTTCGCATTTCCTAATCCTGTGTATACATTTCCACAACTGCCTAGGGCATTTAGTAAAGAGAAAATTGCCCCTAAATATATGTATATGTTTAACTATTTCTCAAAAATAATTTTGAAAATTCAGAGGACATCTGACAGACTTAGAGCACCTCAAGTCCATTCTCAGCCCTTGTCCCTTCGTGGGCACATATGACCTCAGAAAACACTGACGCAGCAGCACAGAAATTATTTTATAAATTCACTGAAAGCAGCTGATCTCCTCTATTATCTATAAAACCAAAGAGAAGATAAAGAGGGGGCTTGGTTGATATTTATTTCTATTTCAACATGAATGATTTTAAAAGTCATATATATAATCTTATAATTTCACAGTCACTATTTAAATCTTAGCCAGAAATTTTTTCTCAAATAACAATAAGCTTTCTGGAGGTTTCTGTTTGCTTTTGAGTCTTGCTATGTAGCTCAGGTTACACTTGAATTTATGATTCTTCTTCCTCAGCAGACTGCTGGGATCACAGGTGTGAGCCTTCACCTATGGTTGTTACAAAAGAGTATTTCCTTTTTCCAACAGTAATTTTTTTAAACATTTATTTTTGAAAAGGGAGAAGATTCTTATAAAATATTATAAAAAAGAAAATGACCTAACATTTAATTTGACATCTTGAAGCATCAGATTAGGATACAATCCAAGGGTCCTAAAAGAAATGTTCTGTAACAAATATTTTTTGGTATAATTTCTGCCATAATGAAGGAGTGTTGCCTGGTTCTGAAATGCCAAGCCCCCCATGGGCACAAACAGAGATCTAGTGATATTTGCATAATGAGGAAGCACATAATGGCAGAGAATTACTCTCAACAGTTACAAGCAAGAGGATAAATTAAGGAAATCAATTTAACGCACATCCTGCAGGGTGCTAAAAGCATACACAGAGGGAACCATCCTGTGCTTCTCTACAGGAGAGAGCACACTTACAAACAATTTAGCAATCACAGAAGGCCTGATTTGAATTCTTAGAAGCAAAAAAAGTATGTGAGGACTTCCTGTGACCTGATGAGATCAGAGCATCTGTAGCTTTATGCTCAGTGCCTATGACATTCTTAGGTCAGGCTAGGCTTCTCAGTGAATCCAGCATCGCATACACTCAGGTTACATCTCTTAGATGCTTCTACTTTCCTATTTGTGCTTTTTTTCCTTAAAAATTCCAATTAAGCCAATATATATATATATAGGCTTAGTTATAAATATGTGTGTGTGTATGTATATATATATTTCCCTTCATTTTTTTTTCTGACCCCTCAATTGGGGGTGGGGGGATACCTTGTTTATATTTTTCTGATGATACATTAGAATATTAAAATAAAATCTGTTTTAACAAATTTTATATTACCCTAAACTCTTATTAGTGAAAATACTATGTATAAAGTTGGTTTATTTCAAAAAAATATTTTCTAGAAATATTTTATTTCAACCAATCAGTTTTCCATTAAACTCAGTAAAATAAAAAATGAGTTTTTGAGTCATCTTTTTTTTTTTAATGACCAGGTATGTTTTTCTTCCAATTTTGTTACACTCATTCATTTCTTGCTCGTGTGTACACGTGTGCAGAAGAGTTTAGGGGACACCCTGCTGGTCATGGCTCTCCCTACGATGCAGGCCCCGGAAATCAGACTCAGGCTTGTGACGGTTAAAGCACCTACTAAGCTATCTCACCAGCCCTGATTTTTTTTTTTTTTTTTAGATAGGCACTCACTCTGTATAGGTAGGCTGGCTTAGAATTTCCCAGGTAACCCAGCTGGTCTCAAACTCAACATTCCTCAGCCACCAGAGTACTGGTAATAGACGGGTGCCCCGTGCCTGGCTCACTCACTATGACAGGCTAAGTTATAACAACTGGCTATTTAAGAATCTCCCCAAACTTAATAAATTGTAACACATTTAGAAATTCAATGCTTTATTTTACTAATACAACTTTTATCCTTTTGTTTGGAAGGTGGGGTCTTACTGAGTCCCTTGGCAATATATATCCTACAATTCCCTAGACGACCAGGGTGCCCCTGCACCTGTGACCCTTTCTCCACAGCCCTGTACCACCACAGTCAGCTCTAAGGATTTTTTCATCCTTTCTGTTACCTAGTGAAGTAATGTGAAAGCGCTCATGTTGGTGTCAGCACTCACTAGGGGTCCGCACTCAGCTCGATGGGTGGGAGAGTCCCTTGGCTGGGCCCTATGTGCCTGCCTCCTCCCTTTGCTGTGTTCTTGTTAACTGAATGGAGGGCCATAAGGAAACTGCTTCTATAAAATGCTCTTTGCAAAAAGGAAACTGACTCATTCTTCTGGGTTAGAAATTTCTGTTTTTCCTCCCAGGGCTCGAGGTAGGTTCTTTGTGGCCATTCACTTAATCCTCGTGGCTCACTTCATTCACGTCGGCGTGCAGATTACTTCAAAGCATATCTAGCTTTTATGTGTTTCAAATTTGAAATTTTTCCCCTCCAAGAGACAATGACTGACATACACATAGTTCTATGTATCTTTAAAAAGCTGTTCAGACAGGAAATTATTAAAACTATAAAATGACGACATCTTATTTTATGAAATTAAGAGATAAACATTTTCAACACATTAAAAGATGATACAAGAAGAGCTATACGACTGCTCTCAGAACTGTGTGGTGGGGAGGTAAATACTGTGAGCAGAGAGAAAAGACAGAAAAGAAAGGGTTAAAAAAGGGAAAGAATTTTAAGAAACTCATACTACGCGTTCTCCTTAGGGGGCCTCTGCACAGGTAATATTTCCTTTTATAGTTATATTTAGTTTATGTGAACGTATGCATGCTATGTGTGTGTGGGTGCTGGGAATGGAGCTAAGTCCTTTGTAAGAGCAGCCAATGGCCCATCTGAGCCATCTCTCTGCGCAATATGCAATTTCTTCTGCCCAGAAATTTTTAATTCCTGGCCCACTCACAGCCTCTCACCCAGGGATCTCACTTGGGTGTGTGGTTCCTGTTTGATTTTCAGTATCAGCCTAGTCAGGACCTCCTCCAGAGACACTGGCCACCTGTGTTCCCAGAGGCTCTGCCTCCATCACCGGGAGCCTTACAGGAGTCTTGAGTGGCTTCAGCTTCCATGGCCATGTCCCCACTCCCAAGCCCAGGAGGATGGCTGTTCTATCTACCCCACACATCATGTCTCTAGCACTCACCCCAGTACCTGTGCCAGACCGGGCCAGAGAGAGAAGCCAACAGAGTGGTAGAAAAGAGAAGCAGGGAAAGAAGCAGGAAAAGACTCAGACGCGAAGGAGGGTCGTTTGGGTTAAATATTTTTATTCACTGACTCCTTTGCATGAGAAACAGAATAAACAGTAGAGGCAAAATTCAGAGTATCACAGTGAGACGGCTCGCAAGACACAACAGTGCCCTAAGCCTGAGCGGTCAGCATTAAGGTTGCTTACCTTTGCTATTCGACTAGCAGTTTCTTTGCAAAACTGAGTTGGGCTGTCAAAGTGCTGGATTAAGTGAGGCAGTAAGCAAAGGATGTTAAGAGGAAAGCCTATTGGGTGGGGAACAAAAAGCAAACAAGAACTTTATTGCACAATATTTGGAAAGCTATAGGTATGTTTAAATGGCCTACAGAAACCATTTTCATTTTTATGGGATATCTGGTCTTATAAATTCTTTTACCAAATATATTTAAGTTATCTAACATGAAAAATTATCAATTTTGGGGGGGAGCAGAAATCAGCAATTTCAAAACAAATAATTGGTCCCCATTTCAACTACATTAAAATGTAACTGTAGACCAGTCAAGGATAGACTTCAGTGGCTGTGTGCTCGATCGGCATTGGGAAGAAACTAGGTTCAAGCCCCAGGACCCACCCCCCAGCACACACCCTTTAAAGGTAACCTAGACTGACATGGGTACAGATTACATTAACATCACCTGACAACTGGGACGGATCCACCAACGTGTGTTTGGAGACGGAAATGAGTTGACTGAGGAGGTGCACTGTCATCTCTTGGGTTGATACTGAGGTAAAGCCTTTAAGGAAGAGCTGCTGAAGGCCCGGGAAATTACTCCATTTCAACTTGCTCTGGACGTTTTCGATCTTCTCTCGACTCTCTGACTTATCCAGAGGCAAGTGGATGAGCAGTTTGTTGAGAAGCCGGAGAGCCAAGAGGTATTCGTATTCATAATCAGATTCTAACAGAGACGCTGCAATCCAGAAGATGGTGGCCATTAGGCTGGCAGGCTCAGTAGTGGGCTGTGCATCATCCATCCCTTTCTCTCTCAGTGAGGAAAGGCTTCGAGTCCTGGCCAAGCTTCCACTATGGTTTATCCGTCCATCCATTATATCCAGTGTGTTACTCCGCCTCCGATCCCCTCTCCGGTCATCAGCTAAACTTAACCTCAGAGAGTTACTTCTCGTGTTATATCCCAAATAACTGCTGCTGTTAATGGGACCCGTGCTTAGGTTGAGCTGTCCAGTGCTTTTCCT
Organism: Sigmodon hispidus; assembly: GCA_004025045.1. Taxonomy (NCBI): domain Eukaryota; kingdom Metazoa; phylum Chordata; class Mammalia; order Rodentia; family Cricetidae; genus Sigmodon; species Sigmodon hispidus. Next base: position 104,665 of record PVIH01000622.1, read on the forward strand.
GTTAGCTGCATACTTGTTTCCCATTACAGGATCATGGTATGAGGTTCTAAAAGAAAAAGAATAAAAAGGGGGAAAGGGAAGAGGGAATGTCACGTTGCTACATAAAATTTATTATTTAAAACTGAAAAAATAACTTTTATCTGACTTTTTTTCGTGGAGTTTCAGTTTGTCTCTGCTGTGGATCTATCTTTTGAAGTCTGAGGTTTTTATTGGTATCCGGTTGTCTCTACCTTTAGGCTCTGGATTTACATGCATGTTACATCCAAGGCAGACCCTGTTTGTATCATGACTGTCCAACTGACAGTCCCTCCTGCTCCCAATGGCACATTCTTTCCATAAGACCTAAGCAGAAAGATCTTTTTACCTCTATATATTCAACTGATTAAAATTAGTTACTGTTCTCCATGTACCGAAAATATACAAAAAGATAGAGGCAAAAAAATAAAATCTATGGGGGGAGATAGGTATGTAAAGATATATTTATATCCTTTCACTTGCTCATATTAAAAAAATCAAGGAAAAACAGGGTTCCAAAGGAGAAGACAATTAGCAAGATGAGTTAGAAAAAGTGACCTCGTGGGAACTCAGGGACTCCCTGTGTGAGGTCTGCAAGGCAGAGAAGTGGGAGGTGAGCCTGTCCCGAGGAAGTGATGAGCAGGTGAAGGCTGGTGTCCTGAGGGGTGACCCAGGAAGTAACTACCAATGTGACAGCAATGAAGCTTGTTGGAGCCTAAAGAGACAGTAAAAAGGTCCCTACCTAGGACACTGTGGGAGAGCACTGACAAGATCAGCTCCAGAACTTTCTGGAAGTCCTCACTTTCCATGCTTAAAAAATATATATATTTTAAAATATATGTACATGTATGGATGGATGGCTTCCAATGCCAGAAGAGGACTCCAGATCCTTTTGAGCTGGAGTTTGGGGTAGATGTCGTTGTTGGAAACTGAAGAATTAATGCAGAGCCACCTCTTCAGCCTACCTCTCATTTCTCTCTCCCCTTTCTTTCCTTTTTCTTTTAGACAGGGTCTTGTGTATCCCAGAGTAGCCTTGAGCACACTAGCCAAGGATGACCTTCCGTTTCTGACCCATTTCTCTCCAACTTCTAAATAATGTATGTAATTATAGGCAAGAGGTACCAGGCCATGTTGGAGCCACTACACTATGTTTATTTGGTTGTAGGGATCAAACCTAGGGCTTCACCTGTGCTATCAGCTGACCTACACCCACAGCCCACTATCTGAATTCTTTGGCTGTTATCCACATTGCTGACGTTAGACTCATTCACTGCCATCACAGTCACATGAGTTTAGACACCGGAGCCCTGCAGTTGGGGCTGCCTAGATACAAGTTCTTACTGAGAAAGGGCAGAGAGCAGATCGTAATGCTTCATGGTTTCAGCCAAGGTATCGATTGCAGATTCCAAGGTGAGAAGCAGTTCAATCACAAATCCCTGGGGTCAAAGGGCAGAGTTTTAATTATTATGTTTGGTTTAAAAATAAGACAAAACAACAAAAACTAAAGCGGCAGCAGCAACAACAAAACCCACAATGGCAATGGGTTCCCGAGGAGATTTAAAAATAGAAACAACCTCCCATTCATGTTCCAACATAATTAACCTCCTGAGCAACACAGCTTTGCTAACTGGTGAGGGCTCATCACCCCAATGGCACAGATTAATTCTAACAGCACTGTAATTGCCACAAATTGCTCAGGCCAGAAGTCTAGGCACACACTCCTTCAAAATGTACACTGAGTCTGTCAACAAGTCTTGAAAATATCACTCTAAAATATATCCTAGGGCTGGAGGGATGGCTCAGAGGTTAAGAGCACTGGCTGCTCTTCCAGAGGTCCTGAGTTCAGTTCCCAGCACCCACATGGTGGCTCACGACCATCTATGATGGGATCTGATCCCCTTCCCTCTCTAATACCCTCTTCTGTCATGCAGGCATATATGCAAATTACATAAAAATATACAAATAAATAACTCTTAAAAATAAAATAAAATATACCCTAAAGCTGACTGCTTTCTTCTGTACCTCCATAACCTCCCAAATGGAGCCTATCACTTGAACAGGGATTCTTTCAGCAGCCTCCTATAGGCCTCCCTGGGTCTACATGTCCCCCTCAACCCCTGCAAGGATGCCATCTAGATAACACCGAGAGCCTCCTCCTGACCAAAAAGAGCAAATTACATCACATCCACTTTCCCTTTTCTCAAAACCTAAGTGGCTTCCCATCAGTCTGGCGTGAAGTTAACCTTCTCAGTAGAGTCTACAGACCTTCTGTATCCCGGACTGATTATGCCATAGCTCTGCCTTCCCCTCAGTATCTGCCAGCTCCCTTTGCTCCCATGAAGTTCCTTAAAGAAGGCATGCTGCCCCTGCCACAGGCCCTTTGTACTTCTGACTCCTGTTTTCTATCCAAAGTGTTCTCAACCCAGATCATCACAGCACCTGGTTCACTTCAATCGGTCCTTAAAGATCACCAGTGAACACACTGTATGGATTTGTGTATACACATCCCTTCTTCTTCATGGCTCTTGAAATCAATACTTTATTATTTCATGGCATTTATCATTGAGCATAGACTGTGTGGGCTATTGTTTGTACAATTTCCAGAATGCCAAGATCTTGTCTTGTTTGTCACTGAAGATCCAATGTCTAAAACCAATAAACCCACCACCAGACTGCACAAATTTGAGTTCTCCAGTATGATATTTTATTTAGCTTTGAAACTGAAACTCTTGGAATAGAAAGATGGCTCAGCCCTTAAAGGCTAGGCTCACAACCAAAAATATAAAAATGAAGCTCTGATTCCTTTTCCACTGAACTTTAATATCTTAACTCTATTACCTTTTGGTGACTCTGGGGTGAGATCTAGGCAGTATGTAAATATATGTGTAAAAAGCTTTCTCTAACAGGTCTAAATGATATGTTTTAAATAGGTTCGTAGATATTCAGCAAGAAACTTCACTCTGCTTTCTGCTGTAAATCTACATAAGTAATCAAATAGTACAATGTGCATCTGGTTGCTGCTACGAGTTGGTGTTCGCCTCTAGGAGCAGCTGATAACTGCCAAAAGCAGGTAGTAGGTATCTTACCTGTGCATCCTCCCCTGGGTCCCCCACAGTTTCCACAAGCCTGGAGAGGACATCAGAGAGGGTATGTGCACACAGGGGCTGCTTCAGTGCCCTGAAAATCTGGAAGGATCTCCCAGCATAGTGTCGAGAAGAACAGGAAAGTGCCGTCTGCAGAGCAACCTCACTCAGGTGACGCTCCAGGTGTATTACTTCTGAGAAGACACCGAGGGAGACCATGGGGAGTTATAACCAGCCTCTAGTCAGCTTTACAACGAGGTCCCTTCACACTACCTAGGGCACACTATCTGGCCAGGAAGACCACATTTTAATTATGTACAGTGATTGTACTGCATTTGCACTTGAGATCTTTGTTCTGATCTCCAAGGAAGGGATCCTGGGGACCAGGATTTCCCACCCTAACAGAGCCAGGTAGTACACTCTAGAGAGGCGTGTCATAAGCACTGAATGGTTTTAGTAACATCTTAGTTATTTGTCAACCCTAGGACAAGGACAGAAGGGTGCTAGACACTATCAAAGGTCCAGAGTAGCAGAACCACCATGGCAGGGAAGCACTGTGTTAGCATGGAATTCTTTTACAGGATCATCAGGTGTGTGAAATTTTAAATTACAGAAACCTTTACTTACGTAAGAGGGATTTTAAAACTTATAATTTCTGTATATTTCCCTTTAATGTTATTTTTTTCAAATATTTATTTTTATTTTATGTGAATTGGTGTTTTGTATGTATAATTTTGTAATGGTGTCAGATCTTGGAATTACAGGCAGTTGTTAGCTGCCATGTGGATGCTGGGAATTGAACTCAGGTCCTCCGGAAGAAGAGTCAGTGCTCTTAACTGCTGAGCCATTTCTCCAGCCCCAATGTTATTTTTTTTAACTCTTAATTATATTATACAATTTTATGACTATGATCCATAAAACTAACCTCCAGATTTCATGGGTAGAAATCTTATTTTTAACTAGTAATTTTTTTCTTTACCAACACATCTGTCATCATTCACATATTAAACAAGAAAGTATTTCTAAAAATATGTACATTGGGGAATCTTAATTTTCAACCTTCTGGAATTCAGTCATGCTGACATTGTATAAGATCAGACGTTACTTAGTCTATTCATTAAAGACAGTACCTGGATTTGACTGCTTGAAAACAGAAAGCACATGCTTCAGGAAGCTGGTGAGCTGCTCGGCACTCTTGATGCTAGGGTTCTTGGCGGAAACGTCCTCATGGTTCCAAAGGGGCCCTCGTTTTCTGGAAACAGAGGACAGTGACATACTTTTATCTGGAACTGACAGCAACTGCTTGCTCTCACCTGCTTAGACTTGGTCTTACACTCAGGAGGGATAGAGGCTGAGTCAGTCAGCTCACAGGTAACAGCCTACTCCTATTATGTAAACACAGACAAGGAAGGGCCTGTAGCTAGTACAGCAAGACAGGACGTCAGCTCAGAGACAGTCAAAAAAGATGACAGATCTCAAATACTGCCCATAGAAAAGGGATTTTTAAAATTTAGATTTTTAAAATCTCTGTATATTTCCCTTTAATGTAATTTTTCCCAATACTTAATTTTATGACTCTGTCATCTCCAAAATTAATTTCAAATTTCATGGGTCAAAATCAGAGGGATAGACACACAGGCAAAACCCATACATAAAAGAAATGGTTATTTACTATTTTATATGCATGTCTGTTGCCCTTCGAGGTCAGAAAAGGGTGTATGACTCAGGGATTGGAGTCACAGAGGGCTACGAGCCACCATGTGGGTGCTGGGAAGAAAACTAGGTCTTCTGTAAGAAGGAGTGCTCTTAAGGGCCACGTTAACCCTCTAGCACATTTTGATTTTGATGGCTCTCCAGTGCAAATTTCCCCAGACTCTCAGGCATTGTGTAGAGAACACTGTTCTTAGTATTGTCCTAAGAAGGACTTCCTTACCATCGGCAAACTTAGGCTTTCTCGAAGCCCTGAGATTTGGCTCTTAGTATGGGACATCATACCCTTTCTCATCTATTTATCTAGTAGATTCTACATACACAGGGTATTAGGGCATTTAGTAACCCATGTATGATTTAGTAACCATGATTCACCTATATTAGTCTATACTGACAGACATTCAAAAGAATGTTCTGGTTGGACTACAGTTTTCAAAAGACTGTATGATACAAACTTGGGTGTTTCTAAGTATGGAATTTCAGAAAATCTAAATGTGGCTTATATCATTTGGCAGATGAGAGACTAGTTCAGCGCACAAACATCACGGAGATGGCAGGAGCCGCAGGGTTACCTTGAGGTAATGAACTCCATGAGGGTTTTGACTTTTCCATCCTGCTCCACTGAGAGGTCCACCTCACCCAGGAGAGTGGCGTGGAGGTGAGAAATGGCGGCACTGTTGTTTCCTAAGCTGGTACTAGAAGAGGTAGAACTTGAGCTAAGCCCTGAGTCAGTCATAGGGGAGGGCTGGTAATCAGGTATAAAATCGTTAATGCCTGCTGGAAGAGAAAGCCCACCATGAATATGTATACACGCACAACAGGACCCACAGAACAGTATGTAACTACACTGGACATTGCTAGTCATAGACAGCACGAGATACATGAGGACCTGGGGCAGGCTAGTGGATGAGATTCATCTTCTCCTGATCCCCACAGATGCTTTGGAGGCAATCACTGTGTTTACAGCTTGTGACTGACTGTCATCTGCATTCACTAAGTGGTCCTCTGCCGCCATCTGCTGAAGAACACTGACAGCGGCAAGTTCCCAGCAATTCAGGGTGTTTTCCTCATCTTCATTAAGATGAGTTACATTTCTATAATGTGAACTACTTTTAATTTCATGTGGAACGAACTCTATAATATCAGCCTCACTTTACTTTAAAAATCTATTTTAATTGCTACAAATATTTATAGTAAGTCAATCAGTAAACACTGTTAAAAGTCAAAAGTTTATAAAAAAGCAAAAAGATACTTATAAACAAGCAACACACTATGAGATTTTGAAATGTTTTTCATACAAAATTAGGATGATTTACTCTATTTTATTTATTTATTTATTTATTTATTTATTTACTTACTTACCTATATACTCATTTACTTATTTTTGCTTTTTCAAAACAGGGGTTCTCTGTGCATCCCTGGCTGTCCTGGCACTTACTTGGTAGACCAGGCTGGCCTTCACCTCAGAGATCCACCTGCCTCTGCCTCTCAGTGCTGGGATTAAAGGTGTGCACCACTACCACCTACTTTTACTTTTAAAGACTTCACTATAAAAGTCTCGTTAACTTTGGCCTCCTTAATTCAAAATATGGAACATTTTAAATTCAGCAAAGATAATCAATGGGCTAAAATATTTTTAAATATCAGTCAAGTTTTAGGAATCTCACATATCATTAAAAAAAAAAAAACCCAAAAAACAAAAACTGAGTCAATACTTAATCACTCTTCATTTCTTCTTCAATTTCTATATTCCCAACCTAAAATGTGCTTGCTAGAGATCCTTAGAAGGAACTAAACTATTCATTTTAATGCATTCTTCAACTGATTATGGATGGTACAGATGTTTCTTAAAATGCTTCAAGCGCATTTCAAATGTTTACACATTTCAACTTTCCCTTGGTTGATTTTCATTACTGCAGGCCTCCACCTTAATGGAGGGTGCACTTTAGGTGCTGCTGTGGCTTTAACGGAAGGCGGTACCTGTGAAAGTGTACTCTGAGTGTGCAGATTGTTTGACTGTCAACACCCTGGGCTCATTGAACTCCTTGTTCCTGAGAAGAACAGAAGCCACAGTTCGGATGTTACTGTTGGGCCCCATCACGATGAGTAAGTGCAGAAGCAGGCGTTTGCAGTGTTCGTACACCTCAGGGTGGCAGTGGTCAAACCCTAGAGAGGACAGGAGAAAAATCAGCAGCAGCCAGGGGGATGGAGGGCTGGCCAACAAAGCTTACTCGGGTTCCTAATGTGCAGTGGTATAGTGTGAGCGTGTGACCCCACAGAGATTCCAGAGCAAACCTGGATTACTATCTCAGAAGTGGTCCACATACTCATTAGGGACTAAAAGGGTGACAAGGAAAAATGTCTGTATATGTTGAGTCCAGGCCCAAGGCATACCCAGAATGTGTGCAAAGTGGTGGGTTCAGCCCAGGTCTCCAGAGTCCATGAATACAAGTACTCACTGTATGCAAGAGACTTCATGGAATATTGTGTATTACACAGCTTATTTTTAAATTGGTCTTAAGTTTCTCCACACATTTATAATGGCCTTCTGCCTCACCATCTAAATGCCTAGGGTGCATCAGAATAATTCTTTCTTTCTTTCTTTTTTTGAAACAGGGTCTCATTATGTAGCCCTACAATTCACAAAGACCTGCCTGCCTCTGCCTCTCAAGGTAATTTTTCTTTTTCTTTTTCTTTTCTTAAACTTTTTATTTATTTATTTATTTGCCTTGGTGTTTTCCTGGAACTGGAACTACAGACAGTTGTGAACTGCCATGTGGGTGCTGGGAATTGAACCCCAGTCCTCTGGAAGAGCAGTCCGTGCTCTTAACTGCTGAGCCATCTCTCCAGCCCCTCAAGGTAGTTTTTCAATTGGTTTTGTGCCAAAACTTCATAATCTCTGCTAGGTAACACCAGATATCCATGAATTCTTTTAAGAAAGCTGGCACTCTATTTTGCCTGCATGTGAGACAAAGTAAATGTCTATTTGCCACAGGAATAAGGTGGGGGCAAACCCTGTATGGATGTGCTCGTAATAGGAAAGTTTGATCAGAAGATGGCTACCTTGGCTTGCTTCGGAAAGTCAATGTTCAAAACATGGAATTATAGATGCGGAAGAGCTCACACCTGCTGCCATGGACACATGCAGGCTCAGGTGTCAGTCATCCTACCGTGCAATGCTCAGATTCTCAACAGGAAAGATGCATTTACATCCTCCATTCACTCTAAAGGTTCCAGTCTCTAAGGCAAATTAATTTTACTGTTGTAGAAACAGAGTGTATGTGTGTTTGTGTAGCAGGTACAAAGTGAAGAAATTAGCACTTTTACCTATAAAAATTGCATGAAGAAGCAGATGGAGGTAGCTTCCCCATTCCACCTTCACACTGTGGTCAATGATCAGATCTGTTAGCAGGATCACCGCTATGTTACACCTGCGACACACAAAGCACTGTTAGCAACTCCCCAGGGCGGAAGTGACCTAGAGAAAACTCCTGCACAAATTCCTCCAAGACTTGATTCTATGAAAAAATACTTTTCTAGAGGATAAAAAGAGAAAAAATAAATATAGTCAAAGAAACCATTACAGTGATATCTTTAGCACAAACACAGGGCTTGGAGCTCCTTGGAGTCAAGGGCTGTACTTCCTTATCCTGCATCTTCAGACCTACCACATATAACACCTGCCCCAATAAGTGTTCGGTACACATTTGGTGCCTTGTTAAGTTCTGAAAGAATGTAGTAATTGCTTTGCTGTGATTTTACTCAGTAGAATTCAGGCTAATTGAATTCTGGAAACAGGGCTGACCACAGAGAAGTCACATTTTTTTTTTTTTTTTTTTTTTCAGATGTGGTAACTGGGTCGTAGAAAGGTCAAGTAACTATGCCAGACACCCAGAAGGGCAGCAGAGGAATCAATCATTCAGAAATGTTAACTTTGTGGGCTCACGATATGGTTTTGAATGTCATAACATCTCCACAGACCGGACTAATCTGGAAGCAGCATCTCAGCAAGGGTGACCACTCCTACGCTGTGCTGTCATGTCATGTCAGACAGAATCTAGGAAGCTGAAAGCGTTCAGCTGCAACGTGGCTCGAATGAAATAGGAATGACGCTCTAGTCCACCTGTGAAGAGGTAATCCAGGTGATGACGTTTCAGGCACGTAATCCACCAGTGGTGACCAGCAGCCTCCAGCTGGTGGCAAGGGCAGTGGCTCTCCTTGGTTATGCTCCATCACTTTCAGGCGCCAATTAGAATAAAGTGGCATTGAGTCACCTATCAAGATAAAACGATCTCATTTTCTGCACCATCTGATGTCTGCCATATAAGCAAGCTCTAGAAGACACCCACTAGTCACAGCATTGGAAGGGATCCAAGATTACTTCCCACTATCCTGATAGACATTTTCTAGCGAGACCGAGATACAAATGTTATAGAATTTTGGGGGGGGGGTTGAGAGACTGATTTATTGATTGAGGCTCTATCCTTTACAGTAAAGCAAGACTACACCAACATGTCCCTATGTCTTCCCAGCTGAAGATCAAACCAGGAGATTTTATCATAAATAAAGCGGCCTTGAAACAAGGATCTCCTGGTAAGTTATCTGGTTCTAAGAATCTCCAGACTGGGTCAACACAAACCCACCTCTGAAGAAAATCTGTTCTATCACACGGGGCTTCAGGGTGCACAACAAGCGACACCCGGAAAAATGAATTCTGTGTGACGTGGACAAGTCACTTAACCTCTCTGGACCTCAGTTCCACGGTGCACAAAATGAGGAGATTGGACCAGATCCTCTAGGGTCCGGATCTAGTCACAAGACATGTGTTTCTATTCTACCCTTCCTTCATGTAGCAGTGATACTTGCTTAGGATTGATCATGTTGGAGGCATAAGAGAAAATGTCTCAGTAGAATGTGGATCCATAAGATAAGCCAATCTGTTTAGAGACCAACAGCCTATGTCTGCTCTCTGCTCTCTACCATCACTTCTTCTTCTTTTTTTTTTGACAAGGTTTCTCTGTGTAGCCCTGGCTGTCCTGGAGCTCAGTCTATAAACCAAGCTGGCCTCCCCCTGCCTCTGGCCCTGCCTCCCATGTGCTAGGGTTAAAGGCATGGGCCACCACCACTAGGCTCTTCTTCTGACACTTTTGAAGAATGAATTCTATAACAAATCTAGAATGCCTAAAACAAAAGCCTCCCCTATGCCTTAATAAATTCATTCCTTAAAATAATGATCCCTTGGATCTCAATAGAAGGAGTGGCAGTTAAACACAGCACATTAAAGCAATTCCGTGGAGCAAACCAACTAATCAACACAGTTTATAACGCACGTCACCAAAATAGCTATCTAAGGAGCATTGAGAATTGGTTACTTTTTTCCTCTTCGTAGGACCCTCCAGAGCTGCTACTGTATCGAGACTCCAGTCTGTGATGTTGTCGGTTCAAATGACTGTTCAGGCCACTGTAGATGTCCAGGTGCACATAGCTGCAGGAAGGACCATGGGTGTCACACACACATCACAATAAAGTGGCATTTTTCACTTTATCAGTCACTGCTGTGAAATATTATTTTAACTAGCCAAAGATGTATTTCATTTGTTTATGCTGGGGAATATTAATTTAACTATGTAAAACTGTGTGTTACTCTTATTTATGCTCTTATTAACGATTTATTTTAAAGATTTATTTATTTATTATGTATATAGTATACAGAAGAGGGTAGCAGATGTCATCATAGATGGTTGTGAGCCACCATGTGGTTGGTGGGAATTGAACTCAGGACCTCTGGAAGAACAGTCAGTGCTCTTAACCTCTGAACCATCTCTCCAGCTCCACTTAACAATTTAAAGATGTGTGTTTAATTATGTAAAGTTAAGTTGCATCTGTTTCACCTGGCCTGCCTAAGGCACATGTATGGTCTAATAAAGAACTGAACAGCCAATAGTTAAGCAGAGAAATGATAGGTGGGGCTGGCAGCCAAAAGGAATGAAGGAAGTCTAGGTTTGAGAAAGAAAGAACAAGAAGGATAGAGGAGGAGGAGGGAGAGGAGGAAGGAGAGGAGGGGGGAGGAGGAGAGAGCCATGGTCAGTCAGTAGACACAGAGAAGCAGTGAAACTAAGATATACAGAAGAAAGGTAATAAATAAGTCCCAAGGCAAAAGGAAGATAAAAAGAAGTTTCACTTAAATTAAAAGAGCTAGCCAGAAATGTGTCTCAGCTAGGCTGAGTATTCAAAACTAATACCTCTTTTTGTCATGATTTGGGAGCAGGTTGGTGGCCCAAAAGAAAAAGTCTGGTCGATTTCACTTGATACTTTTCTTGGTTTGTGTGTGTTTGTGTGCACAGGCTCATGAGTGGGAGGAGGCTGGAGGTTGACCTTGGCTGTCCTCCTCAATGGGCCTCCACTTCTTTTTAACTTAGGTCTCACCCACATGCCTGCTCTTAGGAATTCTTTCTACCTGTCCTTGCGAGTGCTAGGGTTACTGGTGTACTGTCACACCTGCATGGCTTTATGGGCTGCTGAGAATTTTTACCCTAATCCTCATGTCTGTGTGGCAACTGCTTTATGCCTTAGGCCATCTCTTCATTTCCTTAACGTCTTACTTTCTATGTGTAAAAGAAGCACTTTATACAAAATATTACTGCCAGGCACACACCGATTTCTGCCTTATAATTCAAAAACTCAAGCTCCCGATTATTATTCCTAAGCAGCCCATCGTACGGGGATCCCGGGAAGAGCTATGTATAGTAACAGGCAGACTCACTTGGAAAAAGTCTTTGGATACAGTAACTTATCACAGTTCACCCTTATCATCAGAACACAGCAACAAGCCCAGGGCACTGAGGAGTCCATGTAAAAATGTTCAAGTATGGAAATGTATGCATCACTGGAACATTAGCATGAAGACTGAAGCACCCACCCAGCCCCAGTGGAAATTACCACACTGAGAAGGAAGTACTTACCTCTCTTCAAAGTTCTCCTTTAGGGCCTTACTGTCAGGGTTGCCGTCTGTGGGAGCTACCATTGTATTGCTACTGGAAGTAGTTCCTGTCAGGAAAGATAAAAGTACCCTTCAGCATACCAGAAAATAAATGTTTCCATTTATTGTCAACAAGCCACTGACATGGAAGCAAGGTGATGATGATGCTCCGCTGTATTCTTGACTGTGAGAAAACAAACAGGGAGGTGGGTATGGGACGGATAGTTCAGTGGGTAAAAGCACTTGCCTGTGGATATATATTACACATTTAATAAAACCTGAATATTGGGGAGAGAGCACCCAGTCAAATCCTAGGCAGACAGCTCAGGAAATCCTTGATCCTTGAATACAAGGATAAATAGCTGAGTCAGTCACACACACCTTTAATCCCAGCACAGGGAAAGCCGGGAGTGGTAATCAACATTCTTTATCCCATAACTCCAGAGACAGAACTTCTGTTTCTGTGAGTTCAAGGCTACACGCCTTTCATCCTAATCTGGATGGGATAGGGTATATAAGGGCTTGTAGAAACCAGGCACAGGAGAAGTGACCAGGAGCGAGAAAGTTATAAGACAGCTGGGTAAGAATTGACTGTGGTGCTTCCTCTCTCTGATATTCAGGTTTTATTAAATGTGTAATATATATCCACACTTGCCACCAAGCCTGACGACCCCAGTTTGACCCCAGGCACCCACACGGTAAAAAGAGAAAATTCGATTCCTGCAAGCTGTCCCTCTGGCCTCCAAATGAACACTGTGGTGTGCCTGTGCCCCCTACAAACACAATAAAGAAATGTAATGCAAAAAAGTAAATGGGTAAGAAATAATTGTTATAAAGACAGGTACTTGGAGAAGTGAAGAGGCTTCCATACTGTTGTTGAAACAGTGAAAATCAGAACTGTCTAGAAAAAAAATCTATTTTAAAAGTAGTTGTTCTCCAAAATGTAATTCACAACATTTGTAGCTGGTGGCTGTCTCTTCCCACCACTGAGAATAAATCAACAGGCTTCTTGACGGGCACATCACTCATAGCTTGAAAAAAAAAAAAAACACTTTCTGGATGACCAAGGGGTGGGAGTGGATGAGAAAGCTCATACTAGATATTGGAACTACACCTCCTATGCTGCAGCCCTCAAAGCCACTGGCAACCCACACTTGTCTATATCCTTTCTGTCGAGAGATGATCAGAACTCTTTCTGGGAGGTCTAATCCATCTAGGAGATAAGGCAACACTCGCTGAGACAGACAACAGCAAGACTGTCACCAGGCGTCAGTGTAGGCCACTGCAGCCTGCTAAAAGGCAGACCTGTAGCCAAGGCTTTCCAGGAAAGCCTTACTACGAGGAAGAAGACAGAGCAACAGGAAGGAAATGTGGACTTCCTAACTTAACAGATACAGGAAAACAGAGTTCAGCCTTGAAACATGACTAGCAAGTCATTGACAATACATTCTGGGATTAAATCCTTGTTTGTGGATGTGATTAAAGTGAGAAGTGAAGAGGCAGCTTCAGTAGAAAGTAGGACCAAAAGATGAAAACCAAGAGTATACAAAGAAAAACAATTATAAAGATAGGAGTTAAAATATGTCCACTGACATAGTGTGAGCATTTAATACACACTGGGTGACAGCTTCAGAGAATCTTCACTAACAACAGCAGTCTAGTTGTTCGTGCAGAGTGAAATTGCTTCAACTCAAGTTACTGCTATTGTGTGATAGCTTGATGGTATTCTGACAACAGTGTGTGCATGGACTCAAGAGCGGAGCTAGTCCCAGCTGACCAAACCATTAGCTATAGAGGTTCAAGGACCGAGGACAGCTAGGAGACAGGAAGTACTAAGGCTGGGCCGAGAGAGGATCTCCATCCTTTTAGGATGGAGGAATGGGAGAGACAGGAGGTCCCCAGTGACTGCTCCACTGCTTCTCTGTTCTTTCAGGTTCTTACCCTGATATCTAGCTCTCAATTTTTGATTGATAAATAATAATTAGATAAATGCATGAACTATTTGCTGAGTACCTGAGGCTATGTTAGCTTGCTTTATGACTCTGTACAGCATCATTCACAAGTTGTAGCGACATATTGTATGCCACAAATATATCTGACTATGCAGCACTTTTATTCACTTGACTGGCTACAACATATAATATACAGATCCAAATAATTATAACATGGAGTCACACAAATAATTTCAGCAAATTAGCATTTTTTTCTGAATTAAACACTGTGATTCATTAAAAACACATTCAACAAAACAAAGAATAAAATAAAAACCAAGAATTTACTGTTTAGGAACTTATACCCTTTTTCCCGAAAAGTACAAAAATACTCTTTCCCTCTGTAATAGTAAGAATCCTTACATTGTTCAATGTCTTTACTCATAAGATTTTCTAAATCTCAAACTAATCACCATACATATCTACTATGTTTCATCAGTTGGTGAAATTTAAAGACACGAGCTCTTTTGAGGAAGAGCCCAAGAGCAGAGCGTTGCTTCTCATCGGAGCAGGGGGTGCCACTCACCTGAGGTGACTGAAGGGATTTTGCAGCTGGAAGTGATTCTGTAGTAGGGTGGGTTATCCATGTGCGTGACCCCTGAGCTGACGGGGTCTGTGAGCTGAAGCTCACTGACCAGCTCTTCTAACAACTGCATGGTTTTGTCTCTACCCAGATAAACGATGACTTTCTTCACCTGCCCAAGAGAAAGTGTTCAGGAGGAAAAAAAAGAAACCCTTTCTCATCTCATGGTTTGTCTAAAGGCAGACATTTGAAATTCATCCATTGTTTGTTTTTATGTGTGTGAACATGCTCTGCTGAGTTTACATGCACCCTGTTAGTGCACTGCACCATAAGGAGGCCAGAGAGGGTGTCAGGCCCCTTGGAACTGGAGTTACAGTTCGTTGTGTACGATCACGGTTCCGGGCAAGAACAATAAATGTCCTTAATGCTAAACCAGCTACCCAGTCCCCATTGAGACAGATTTTCTTTTTAAATCAAAGTTGAACTCTCTGTGGAAGATAAATAAGCACAAGGAGTGTGGGAAAGGGGTGGGATGTTTTTCTGTAAAAACTTCTTTGTTAAGGGAAAAGCTTGAAGCTGCCATCAGGGTAGGATTGCCCTGTGGTTCTACTCATCCGGCCATCCTGCCAAGCATCTAACTTTCCCTTGGATTTCCTCCTACTGACCACTGAGCCTAACAGTAAGGAACTGGAGCCAGAGGTGACTCGACCTCAT
The DNA here is from genome assembly GCA_004025045.1 of Sigmodon hispidus. NCBI lineage: Eukaryota > Metazoa > Chordata > Mammalia > Rodentia > Cricetidae > Sigmodon > Sigmodon hispidus. Next base: position 119,680 of record PVIH01000622.1, read on the forward strand.
GGGTGGGAATGAGCACCAATCCACCACTCAGGTCCTCTATGCCACACCACGGTCTGGATATGGAAGGGTAAGAACCGGCCCCTGCGAGTATACTTTAGGGAGATGCACATGCCCACAGACCTGTGTGCACACTTGGACATTCACTTCAGACCTCAATGCTCCAATTGTTTTGTTAATGAGGATCATTTTTTTTAATATAAAATTTATTTTACATGTAACATGTATGGGTGTGCTGGCTGCCTGCATGACTGTGCACCATGTGTGTGGCTGGTGTGGTGGAGGCCAGAAAGGAGCACTGCATCCCCTGTCAGTTAGGAGCCATTGTGTGGGTGCCGGGAAATGAACCCAAGACCTCTGGAAGAGGGACCAGTGCTCTTAACCACTGAGCCATCTCTCCGGTCTCCACTTGGATAGATTTAATTGTTCCTCTCCTCAGTAGCAGGAAAAAACATTGTGTCTCCTGCTTTGATATCTGCCCCTAAACTTTCTCTTCCTTCTAGAAGACACAGACCCTGAGCTCTTTCATGGAAATGCCAGCTGCAGCCTAGGCTAACCTCAATTGGCATCTCTACATCACTACCACTCAAGCATCAGCATCAGCATCAGCATCTGGAGTTTCTCAGATAATCATTCATGGCACTCTACGGCTTTTCTTTGTAGTCCTTATCACACTCCATTTATTAAGCTGATGATCATTCTAGGTGTAATTTCAAAGAATAAAACCTGCTCCATCCTTGAACTGGAATGCTATACCTCTTGAGCGAACCTGGCCAGGAATTCCACATGGCAGCAGCGACTGAATGAGTCAGTCTTCACACTGTTCCTGACTGTCCTCACACCACTCACTCTCTATTGCCTCTGTGGTGGAATCTGGCAGACATCTGGTAAACGTGCATGTTTTTAAAAAGATAAACAGGCTTAAATAATACATACGTAAGGCAAAAGGCTTGGTTCACTATTCACCCCGCAAATGCTGATTAGAAAGTGCAAAATAATTTTCAGGTTCTTTGGCCAGCCGTCTGCAAGTGTGGTCCACACATTCTCCACCTCTGACCAGGCCAGCTCATCACCATACTGAAAACAGCACACACAAGAGACATTTCAGAAATGCTTGTTTAGTAAAAGTCAAACTCGTCACACCACGAAGCAACAGGAAAAGTTCTACGGAAAGTCTCATCTTTGCCAGACATTAAAGGGATGGTTGTCCCTTTTTAGGGGATTGAAATCCCAGCACTGCCAACTCCTCTTCCTCGGATTAAAGGATAAATGGGTTAGTTTATACTATAGGTCTCATCTGTCTGTCCTGACCAACTGAGCATCAATTCCTAAACACATTTTGTTCTCCCGACCCCCAAACTGTGCAGCCACAACAAGTACAAATCCCCATACCTTTGCTGTCATGTACATGAGATTGTTCAACACCATGGCGGTGGCCTGCGGGGATCCCCAGCCTTCTCCCCGTAGCCAGCGCCTGCTCGTCACCATGAGCTCTCTGTCCTTTTGTGAGTCACCCTCCTCATCATCATCCTGGCGCCTCGCTGAGGGCAGAGGTTTGAAATCAACCAGCTCGATGTTGTTCATCCAGGGCAGTAGATAATGAAGCATGGCCTGCCGTCCTGCTGGGTGAGCCGTCTGGATCCGCTGGCTGATCTCTGGTTTGAGACATATCAAAGGGGAGACCCAGCATCATCTCATGTGTTTCTTAGCCAACAGGAAGACACATGTCACTGTTTCCTCAATGATGAATGCCATCTTTCATATATAATGGATGTCTCCTCACTGACACAATAAAAACAAACAAACAAAAAAACTAGCTAACACAAAGCATCTACCTTTTTTATTTTCTAATACGGTTTTTCTCTATGTAGCCCAGGCTGGCCTTAAACTATACTTCTAGAGTACTGGGATTGCAAATGTGTGCCACCATGACCAGCCATATTTACGGTGGGCATCTTTAGTTCCGAACCTGAGATGGTAGAGAGATGAGCCAGCCATCTAGTGAAATCAGTGAGGCCCTATCCAAACAAATACGGTCAACAGCCTCTGCTTTCCCATGCACGTAGCCTTCAAACACACAGTTACATGTAAACCCCCTCCCCACCACACACACACACACACACACACACACACACACACACACACACACACAGAGAGAACTGATTGTGGTGGGGTTGGGGAGAGACAGAAAGCATTTCCTTGGGCAACCTGAGAATATGGCGAGAGTGAGTTCTGGATATGCTCTGGCTAGTTCCTCAGACAACTGATAATAAGAAACGGAATACAGATGCGGCAGCGGGGAAAGCTGGCTGAGGACTCCATCCGTTCTCTGAACCTCCAATTTGTGAGCATAGCGAAACATCTTCGGTTCCAGGATCTACAGGGAAGTAATTCCATCAACTTCAGTTAATACTTTTGAGTCCTCTAAATTTTAGCTATAATTAAAAACCAAAAACCTCTCCTACACAGTATTCTAGTTCAAAATCTGCAGTCAACTTCCTATCACTATGGTAATTTCCAGTGCTTGAAATGTCTGAAGTAGGTGACCACTGCTCAGAAGAATTTGTATCCATGTTTCTAACACCAGTCTTAAGTAGAGCTAGCAACTTACTGTGTAATGACTGCAAAAAGATGAATCACTTTTCCAGCTAAAAATAGAACTGTGTACAGTATGTGCGCATGGGAAAAACCCCTTGAAACAGCTCTAGGTTAATACTAGACGG